>PVJA010019185.1:0-38795 GCA_004027025.1 Myocastor coypus | reverse complement strand
TTTTGCCATGGTAACAATTGTTAGGCATTCCTTTTTGCACAGTACCCGTTCCCTTGATGTCTACAATGTCACCCTTTTTGTAGATTCACACATATGTGGCCAAAGGAACCACCCCATGTTTTCTAAAGGGCCTGGAGAACATATAACGGGTTCTCCTCCTCTTGCCCTTTGTGTTAGTCATTTTGACAAATTACTGGAAGATGGCGGTTCCGGCTGAAAGGCCAGGTGACATGATTGAATACTTGGAAAAGCCAAGTGAATCAACTAAGTAACTAGTAAAAACAGAGAACCCAAGGTAAGAGTATGGTGAAACATGAACATGTGCACCCGATTTGATGCACTCGCATGAAGCTGGCCCCAGCTGCTCTCCAGGCTGAGGCTGCTAACGCACCAGGAAACAGTGTCCTCGCTGACAGCTCCTCGTGCCCTGGTAGTGTGGACTCCCTGCAGTAAAGGCTGGGTTCAGGCACAGCTTCTGTCAGACGGAAACCACAGCAGCTCCTGTGCCCAGGCCCATCTCAGCTGAACCCTCGAAAGCTCTGCTCCTCTCGTCACTTTGGGATTCAGATAAGAGTCCATGCCTGGCTTTCCATCCAGCTGTCCAGAAGGACAAGAAGAAACTAGGGCATAAAAGGGCTGCAAATGCATTTCTTTCCCTCTGCTCGCAAAAGATCTTATGAGGTACAACGCAACAGTCCTGTGCTTTCCTGGGAAGTGGTGACCAGCTCAGCAACACGGTGGCATGCATTTCCTTTCCCTTTATCCTTTTGTCCCTCATGCTCACTGCACTGGCATTATGATACTAAAAGGGCACTGGCAAGAAAGCTTGGCTCATGATCTGTTTTCTAAAAAATCCGGGTAAAGACCGAATGGCCTGTGTGCTCAACCAGTTACACAGTCACACTAATGGGGAAAAAGCCCCAGTTACAAATAACAGAACTGAAAATGCTAGGTATGAAGTGGATAAGAAATTTATGAAAGTCCATGTGAAGAAAAATTGTCAAGGTGAATTTTGAACAAGTAATGGCAGGACAGCTGCATAGACATCCGGAAGTACAGCAAATTGGAAACATCATTTATACCTGTGGCAGGAACATTTCCAAATGGGTCACAGACCTATGGAAACCAGTAAAGTTAAAGCACACAAGCACAGGAAGACAGCATAGGCCAGTTCCTTTATAATCATGGTGAGGAAAAGGACTTAACATGATGTAAAATCAGAAGTTATAAAACCTAATGTTGGGGGCTGGGGAAATAGCTCAGTGGCAGAAGTGTGCCTGGCAAGCCCAAGGTCCTCAGTTCAATCCCTGGTACCAAAAAAAACAAACAACAACAATGAAAACAAAAACAATATGGTTGTACTGTCTTAGGGCGAGCCATGTAGCTCAGCAGACTAAAGCACCTACGTAGGCAGAGTACAGTGGCTGGGGTTCGATCCCCAGTGTGCCATGCTGGCTCAACCCTCAGGGTACTTTGAGACGGCAATTGAGACTGGGTGTGGTGGTGCACACCTGTAATCCCAGCCCTTGTGAGGTTGAAAACAGGAGAATCACGAGGGGTCTGATCTACATAGTGAGATCCTGTAAATCCTGTAGACGCTCTACCAAGTACATTAAAAAAACTGTTACTAGACACAAGATATTAGTACACACGAAAATAACTGATACAAAATCGAACTGCAAATGACAACTGGGAAAACTACAAGTTTTCTTCTCTTTCTCCTAGAAGGTAAGACTAAGAACACCAGCAATAGAGGAAGCACTTGTGCATCACAATTAAATACATAAGAAAATGTTCAACCTCCTTTCATAAGAGACCTGCATTAAAACTGCCCAGAAATACCACTTTCCAGCAGTGAGACTGCAAAAGCTGCAAACTTCAGCAGCACAAAATATGAACTATGATGATATATTATTCATGTACACATTTGGGGCATTAGCTGTAATATCGAGAATGGAAACCACCCAGGTATCTAAAATAGAGAACTGGTTAAATAAACTATAATGCTGTCACACAACACAATACTGGACAACTGTCCAACATGATTTCTGGTCACTCATGTGAAAACAATTCTAGGACAAGGGCCAGTGAGATAGCTCAGTGGACTGAGTGCCTACTTTGGCAAGCACAGGGACCCCGGTTCAATCCCCAGTACCACATGCTGTGCCGGGCCTGCTCCAGGCGCGCTGAGTCGGGATGTGGTGGCAGGTGCTTGGAATTCCAGCGCTGAGGAGGCTGAAAACAGGAGGATCACTACAAGTTGAAGCTGTGTAGAGAGACCCTGTAACAAATACATTTAAAAAAAAAAGGAAAGGAAAGACAAATTTTTAAAGGAACAGACTAAGGTACAATATAGTGGGTAGAATAAGCTTCCTTTGGCAGAAAAGAGTAGGAAAAACCATAAGCGAAAGGAGGGTAAAGAGCCTTATACATGTATGTTTATTTTTGTATGGAAATACTGGAAGAGTAAAAAAACAAAACTCATAAAAAGTAGTTATTTAAGGAGTGAAGGCCAATGGAGTAGGTAAAGACAGGGACAGTGCCTATTTAATTTTTTATATTTTTGAAACATGTAAATGCATAATCCATTCAATAGCAACTTAAAAACTGAGCGAAGGGGCTGGGCAGATAACTCAGGGGTGTACGTGTCGGCCTAGCTGCTCAAGGACCCCGGTTCGGTCCTAGTACCACATGCTGTGCCAGACCCAGAACGAATTGCTCACAAGATCAACAAAAGCTTCCCAAAACAGACTGACAGAATGATTTAAGATCCAGGGTATACTTAAGATGATTTTCTAGAAACAAAGACAAATGGCTTTGATACATGAACAGATACTCAACTTCACTCATGCAGAAATTTAATTGAAATAAAATAGCCTTAATCACCTACCAACATTGCAAATATTTGACTGGCAAAATCCACTGCATTTGAGGTGGCAACTAGGGGCAAGCGCTTTGATGTAAAAATTGTGGACCCACTTAAGACAACACCTGGCTGTCTCCTGGCATCTCACAGTTGCACTGTGACTCCATTTTCAAGATTCTGCTCGCAAATATCCGTGCATGCACAAAAAGCCTCATGCACACTCTCCATTATATTACAGTAGCTCTAGACTAGAAACACCTAGCATATAAGGAGCAGTAAGCATCTCTGCTCCCATTGGAAAAATAAGTTAAACAAAATCAAACACAAAATCTTAGATTTCCTGCACCCATCAGAGCCAGGTCTCAAGAAGGTAAAGAGGAGACAGGACCCAAGGACAGCTCTCCTAGGTGAAGCCTAACTACAGAGACATCAGGGTCATGAGAAACAAGTGACTGGTATATCCAGCCAGTCCTGTGCAAGCCCTTTGGCAGAGCCTGCCACTGAAGCATCTGTTTATTCCCATGGTTGTTATTTAAGCCAAAGAATCCCACCATTCACTCCAGAATGAGCTGCCTTGCAGTCGTGAACATTTGGGGCTGAATTCTCTGTGCAAGGGACTGTCCTGTGTGCTGCTGGAATGTGCCTTAGCAGTTCATTTTTTTAAGAGACAGAAAGATACAGAATTTCAAAATAAAATAATAGGAAATTAACAATGCTTATTATATTGCATATTGTTATCTTCAAATTATTTGCTCCAATTAGCAGGTACAAAATCCATTGTACCTTGTGGATCTTATTTATCCTTTCAGATTCTTACACTATGAAGACAATACAATGTTTGCACATGCAGGTCTGATTTATTTCACTTCTGAAGATGGTCCCTAGTTGCATCCATTTGCCTATCAAAGTCTCAAGTTTATCTTTGTTTATAGCTGAACAATATTCCACTGTGTAAAAATGCCACATCTTTTTTTATCTGTTCCACAGCTGATGAGCATATGGGTTGTTCATGCTACCAGTTTTAACAGTAAAAATGTCTCTAAACATTACCCTATTCCAAAGCATAACACTAAACTCATTATCTTTTTTTCTATTTTATTTTTATTGGAACCTGTTTGCAGTATACAGTGATTATATTTACTGTGGAGTAAGTAAATGTACCTAACACTCTCAATTCTATGCCCCCCTTCCCCTCTCCCATCCCCCTTCTGCTCTCTCTTTGTCCCCCTCTCCTCTGCAAAAGATCTAGTTCCCTGTTTCTTATTATCTGTCTTGTAGTTTGCTCTTTTTAAATTTTTATTTATTTTTTAAAATTTTATATTTTTCTTGTTTCAGAACTTTTGTTTGTTTGTTTATTTATTTTTATGGCCAGCTCAGCCTACCCTGAGGGCAGGGCTGGCGCAGCATGTGGTGTTGGGGATCAAACTGCTGTCCCTGCAGCCGCCCAAGCTTTCCTAAGCAAGTGCTTTAAACCACTGAGCCATCCTGCCGGGCCCCTAGTTTGCTGTTTAATATAATTATACATGAGCTTTCTCATGTAAGAAAAAACAGCAACGATTAAGATTGTGTGTCTGATTTATTTCACTTAAAATTACAGTCTCAATGTTGTCCCATTTTTCTCAAGGTAAAAATGATTCAAGTTTATTCTTTTCATGGCAGAACAATATTCCACTGTGTAGTATACCACATTTTCTTTACCCATTCATCTATTGCTGGACATATATTGACTATCTTAAATGAAAATTTAAGAGTGAGGTTTGTAGTTTTATTTTCCATTTCGTGGTAAGTATGGGCTCCTCTGCCTCAGGGTAAATTCTACCCTCATTGAGAACCACTGATTCAGACCATCAACTACCAACGTGAGTAGAAAGTAACTATCTTAACTACCTAAGTCAGGATGTACAAAATAAGCTGGAGAAAATTCTCACAGGATTGTGAGATACCCAGAAATGATGGGCTGGTTGGTGTAAGAAGCAAACAGTTCTTAGAAACTTCAAACATGGCTACCAGTTAATGGGCTGAACAGAAGAATGTTTAGAGCTGAACAGTAAATTGGTCAGCTGAAATTCTGACCTGACAAAGTCTCTAAGAATATTCAGGAAAAGACACCGTGATAATAAGTAAACAGGAAAGTTGAGACCTGTCTGCACAGCAGACCTACACAATTCCAGTAGTGTACTTAGTAATCCTCAGCACCAAGACCCCCTGCCATATTGTCCTCTGATGCAGGGGCTGAGATGCCACCAAGTGCATAGCTCCAACTCACTTGCCAGCTGCCACTGCCACATACTGGGTGATGGCATAGACTGAACTGGTCCCAGCACCTGTAAAAGGAGTGACATGATGGAGTACAGGTCTGACTCGAAATTAGATTAGAATGAGAACACAGAAGCATATCGGCCAAAGCCCCCAAATAACTAGAAATTCAATAACACACTTTTAAATCACCCAGAGGTTATAGAAGAAATTAGAAAATAATGCCAAGTGAATAAAAAGGAAAGCGCAGCACCCAGGGTGAGTGGACAGCACTGAAGGTCTGCACCGGAAAATAAAGCAGGCCTGCAGGCATGGGCCTCCACGTCCACCTTAAAGTCATTTCAGGAAGTGCACGCGCTGCTGCGATGATGAAGCTCTGGGGCTAAAGCAAAGCAGACGGGCACAAAGGAGCACACACTCGCTGGTGGCCGTTAGGCAACATTTCTAGAAGATGGAAATCTACAGACTCCAGTTGCCGCCTGGGACTGGAGATGGGAGTAAGGAGAGACTGCAGAGAGACCAGGCAAATTCAGGGACACGAGGAACAAATGAAGTTTGGGCTTAATTCCATCACTAACTTGGTCGAGAGGCTCTGTGGTCCTATCTTCAGGCTCGAATACGTAACTGAAACAAGCATGTCTGGCAATCAACAAATCCCCGTATCAGCCTTCCTATCTGTGAAGTGAGTACTGTGATAGTGGAAATGCAAAAGTTGGCCACGTTCCCACTCCCACTGCTGGAACGGTAATTCAAAAGAAACAGTGCAGGCAGCGATTAGCCACCATCAAAGCCTTGGAAGGCATAAGAGCAGCCATTGCTAGCTTAGTTCCATTCCCCAAGCCTGCAGAGAAGGGGGATGGATGGTGGAGAATCTGTTACCACACACATAAGCCAGCGACTGCATCAATTACAGCTCTGCTTCTAGACAGTTTCTTCATTCCTTCACATGAACACAGTCTCAGACCTGCTGTACAGCTACAGACCTGGCAGATGCTTCTATCTCTTTATCAACTGCAGGGTCAGAAGAACCAGTCCACTATCAACTAGTATGGAAACAGAGTTCCTGTGATCTTGTTTCAGAGCTTTGGAGCCTGTTCCCTCTGCTTTAGTTTGACAGCCAGTGACTCCCCAGATACCTCACACACAGACCACCACACTCGTAAGCACCATGCTAATGACACCATGCAGCACAGGCCTGCTGAGAACAAAGGCTAGCTATGCTTCCTAAGATACTGCCCACAGGAAAATGTGCAATATCAAGGATTTGGTCCTACAGTGAAACTCCCAGGGCCAGGGACCAGTCATATGGCGCATACTATTCACTCTGCACCATCGGGACTCTGTCTCCACGTGCTGGCTACCAATGATAGCAGGGAAGTACCTGGAAGTGGAGTTTTTCTTTTTTCTCTCTCTGGTTGGTTTTTTGTTGCTGTGGTTTGATTTTTGGGATTTTATTTCCTTCATTGTTTGCTGATCTTCTTAGGAGAGTGTTAACATGGTTTCTAGCCTCACTGTGCTCTTGTTCTGTTCTGTTCTTATCTCTTCCTTGTCTCTTTCCCTTCCATCTTCTGCAACAGAGTCCCAAAGCTAGCACAATCCCCTTTGTCCCCTAGCCGTACTTGTCATCTTTTCCTCGTCTTCCACTTCTCTACTTTTTCCTTAACTCCTTTTAAATTTAAACTCTTGAGGATAAAAATGACACATTAGAGCCAGTCGTGGTGGCGCACGCCTGTAATCCCAGCACTTGGGAGGCTGAGGCAGGAGGATTAGTGCAAATTCAAGACCAGCCTGGTCTACAAAAGTGTGCTCAAGGCCAGCCTGAACTGCATAGTGAGACCCTGTCTCAAAAAGACAAAAAAAAGATACATTAATAATTTCCTGACTACATATAATCTTCTGCTCTGTTTTAGATTTTGTTATATGACCACAAATCTAGTTCATACAGTAAAAGGTGGCAAATTAATGGTTACCTAAGTTTGTCATTTTCTAGGCTAGGACTGTTGCTACTATCACACCCAAAAGTTACACAATTCTTCTAAACAGCTATTCTTTCTGGTATGCTAAGACTGAAAGTGACTCAGGGTCATAGGAAATGCTGTGGCACAGGGCCAAAGACCCAGGAGTTGGGCCAAAGAAGTGGCAATGTCTCATTGGCAACTACTGGAAAACATCAGCTTTTGCCACAGACTCAAGACCCAAAGCGGGCTACACCTGGAACACACATCTGTGAAGTAATCGTTTCCTAAGGGTTCTATATACTAGCAACAAAGCAACCTACCAAAGGCAATTTACGAGCATCACCTCAAGAATTAAACTAAAGACAGAAAAGAAAATGAGAAGGCATTTAAACAAGACACAATCCCATTAAGCTCTTCAAGGGCAAACCCAGTGCGCAGTGAGGCGGGAGAATCCGAAAGTCATGCCCTTGGCCTCTCTAAAGTGATAACAGCAAAGCAACTGAATGGAGCTCCAGAAAAAAAATCCAATCAGAATTCATTTCTCAAATATGGCAGAGAATGAAAACTGTGCTGAACAAGCAACGGGTCACAAACGAAATTAAAGAAATTAGACAGTTTCTACAATTAAATGATAATAACAGTGCAACAAACTCGACCTTATTGGACACAATGAAAGCAGTTCTAAAAGAGAAACTTACTGCACAAGAAATGAGAAAACACCTTACACAATGCCATGCAAAAAAGTGAAATTGGGAATCAATCTAACAAAGGATATAAAAGACCTCTAAATTGAAAACTACAATACTCTGAAAAAGGAGATCGAAGCAGATACCAGAAAATGGAAAAAAGCTCCCTTGTTCTTGAGTAGGAAGAACCAATATAGTGAAAATGACCATGCTTCCAAAACTTATATAGATTTAATACAATTACAATGAAAATTTCAGCAACATATCTCACAGAATTAGAGAAAACATTCCTAAAATTCACTGAGAACCAGAAGAGACCTAGATTAGCAAAGGCAACTCTGGGCAACAAAAGGAAATCTGTGGACGTCACAATCCCTGGCTTGAAATTATTCTATAAAGCTAATGTGATAAAAGCAGCATGGTACTGGGGGGAAAAGCCAGACTCAAAGATCAAAGGAACGGAGCAGAAGATAAAGAAACAACTCCAGATGTCCTCCACCACCTTATCTTTAACAAAGGTGTCAAGCACATTCATCAGAAGAAAGCCTCTTTAATAAATGGTGCTAGAAAAAAAATGGGCTCTGCACATGCCAGAGGTTAAAACTGGACCCGTATCTTTCATCATACACCAAAGTCAAAAAGGTTCAAAGTTCTAAATATTAAAGCAGAAGCATGAAAATAAGTGGAAGATAGAAGAGGTAAATCTCTTGAAGACACTGATGTAGGCAAACACTTTATGAAGAAAACTCCAGTCCCACAGGAGCTCTCACAAAGAATCAACAATTAGGATACAATCTTATTAAAAAGCTTTTGCACAGGGGCCCGGCGGGATGGCTCAGTGGTCTAAAGCGCCTGCTTGGGAAATACTTGGGTGGCTTCAGGGACCGTGGTTCGATCCCCAGCACCACATGCTGTGCCAGCCCCGCCCTCTGGGCGGGCTGAGCCGGCCATAAAAATGAGTGAATAAACAAACAAAGTTTCTGAAACAAGAATAAATAAATAAATAAATAATTCTTAGAAAAAAAAAAAGCTTTTGCACAGTAAGAATGAAGAGACAACCTACAATTGGGGAAAAAATGTTTGTTTCTGTTCCTCAGACAAGGGATTAATATGGAGAACATACAAAGAATTCAAAAAGATCAAATGTCCCAAACTGAAAGACCCAATCCAAAAACGGACATCTGAGATGAAGAAACACTGCTCAAATGAAATACAAACATCAAATAAATGTATAAAAAACGTTCAATATCACTGGTTATTCAAGAGGTGCAAATTAAAACACTGAGATTCCATGTTACCATGGAAAGAATGGCTATTATCAAGAAATCAAGGGCTGGGGATATAGCTCAGCAGAACAATGCCTGTCTAGCAAGCATGAAGTCCTGCTGGAAGGGCTGTGGGGAAAAAACCTTTCTCCACTGTTGGGAGTGTAGACTCATGTATCCACTGTGGAAATAAGTGTGGAGATTCCTCAAAGCCTAAGATTAAAGAACTCATTAAACCTAGCTATTTCCTTCCTGGGTATCTTTCCAGAAGAACTGAAAATATCATGCCACATCAATATATGTGTGCCTATGTTTATAGCAGCGTGATTTGTAATAGCTAGATCTTGGCAACAGCAGAGTTCCAACTCACGATCTTGCACTCGCCAGGCAGGCACTTGTGCCACAGAGCTATCTCCCTGGTCCCCAAAATGTTTTTTTTTAAAGTACAATAGAGTACTACTCTTCCATAAAGAAGGATCAACTGGAGACTTTTATAGGTAATGAATGCAACTTGAGACCACACTCACGAGTGAAATGAGCCAGACCCACAAAACTAAGCATCATGATTTCCCTAGTGGGAGAAGCTGAAAGGGTAAAGAAGATACAAAATTTTAAACATGTTTTAAAATAGGAAGAAACTGTTCAAAAGGAAAGAGAAACTGAGATTGGTAGAAAGGAGGACAGAAGTAAGGAGAAAATTTTAAAAATTATACATATATATATATATACACACATATATATATATACATATACATATATATATATATGTATATATATATATATATTATAGTTGTACCACTAATTTCTCTTAGTTCATTGAAAAGAAAGGTTTGTGCTAATACTGTTTGGACAGTTAAATGCCTGTATCTTATATTCTGAAGAACTAATTTATTTATCTTATGTATTTAATACACGGTCTACAGGGTCTTAATACACAGATCAGACTCATACTGATTCTCCTATTTTAAGCCTGTCAAGACCTGGGATTGCAGGTGTGCACCACCATGCCCATTCTCAATCCCGTCTCAGCGCATCCCAGGGGCAGGGCCCGCACGGCAGGCCAGGGGTTAAACCCTGGTTACACTGCTCTGCCTAAGCAAGCGCTGTACTCCACTGAGCTATCAGGCCAGGGAGATAGCTCAGTAAAATAAGTGCTTGCCTGGCAAGCACAGCGTGCTCAGTTCAGTCCCTGGTACCATTTAAAAAAATAATAATACCTATATTGAGCCAGGGAAATAGCTCAGTAGAATAAGCACTTGCCTGGCAAGTACAAGGTCTGGAGTTCAATCCCCAGTACCACCAAAAACAAAACAAACAAAGATACCAACATATAATGTATTAACCATTGTTACTCTATCATCTTCTCTTTCTTTGTCTTTTTGAGATACTGTGTCACTATGTAGTTCAGGCTGGCCTTGAGCTCACTCTTGTAGCCCAGGCTGGTCTCGAACTCACACCGATCCTCCTCCCTCAGCCTCCTAAATACTGGAATTATATGCGTTTGCCCCACACCCAGCCGTTTGCTATTATCTTGTTTTGAAGTTTTATCTTTGTTTTCATTAAAATAAAAACTTTTTGAAAAATTTTAAAAATAAGAAGTAAATATGCAATAAAAAGGAAGACTCAATTTCATGTTATACAAAAGTTAAATATAAAAGCACAGAGAGGCTAGAAGTACAGGAATGAAAAATACATCCTGCAAGCGCACATCAAGAGCTAGACTTACATAAAATAAGAGGACTTCAAGGATCTGCATCAGAGAAAGACATTAAGCCATGGGCTCTACTATCCAAGAAAGCACAATGCTTCTAAATGTAAGGGCTGGATGTCAAAATACATGACAGAAAAAAATAGAACGAGGCCAGGGGTGTAGCACCACCAAATATTAAAAGAAAAAGGAACTGAAAGGAAAAAAAATAGACAAATCCACAATTATAGGTGAAGTCTACATACTTCTCTCTCAGCAACTGATAATGAAAGTAAGCAGACAATCTGTCAGAACATGGCAAAGCTGAGTACTGCCAGCAATGAGGTCTACTGAGCATGTACAGAACACTCCGTCAGGGAAAGAAGCCTCAGTGGAACCCTCACCGGTGAAACTGTACAGCGGAGTATAAAGAAACCTAATCAATTTCAAAGAATAGCAATCATAGAGCTTATTCTGATAGCATAATGGAATTCAACTAGAAAGTAGTAATAGAAAGATACCTAGAAAATTCCTCAATATCAGAAGCAATACAAAAACTTATATAAAATGCTTGGATCACAAAGGAAATCCCATGGAGAAATTAAATAATGTTTTGAATCAAAATGAACATAACATAGCCAGGTTTTTTATATAAATGTTTTTTTAGATTTATTTTATTTTATTGTTTCAGAACTTTTTTGTTTGTTTATTTATTTATTTTTATGGCCGGCTCAGCCTGCCCTGAGGGCAGGGCTGGTGCAGCATGTGGTGCTGGGGATTGAACCGCGATCCCTGCCGCCACCTAAGCTTTCCTAAGCAGGCACTTTAGTCCACTGAGCCATCCTGCGAGGTACCAACATAGCCAGTTTTGTGGGCACACATAAAGCAGTGACTAGAGGGAAATTCGTAGCATTAAATGCTTATATTAGAAAATGAGAAAGGTCTCATTTCAGTATATTTACATTTGTTCTTTAAGAAGCAAGACTTAAAACGTGTTCCAGTTAAACCCACAGCAGGCCTGGCAGGATGGCTCAGCGGTCTAAAGCGCCTGCTTAGGAAAGCTTGGGTGGCTGCAGGGACCACGGTTTGATCCCCGGAACCACATGCTGCGCCAGCCCTGCCCTCAGGGCAGGCTGAGCCGGCCGTTAAACTAAATAAACAAACAAACAAAAGTTCTGAAACAAGAAAAAAATAGAAAAAATTAAAAAAAAATAAACCCACAGCAATCAGAATAAAGGAAATCATACAGATAAGAGGACAGACTAATGGAAACAGAAGAAAAGTGGAAAACCATGAACCTGAGGTTAGCACTTAGAAAATAGGTAAAAGACTGAGAGAAGTTCAGCCAGACTGACGAGGAACAAGGCAAAGATATAAGCTGACACTATCATAAGTGAAAGAGGGGGCATCAGTGCAAGTTCTAACAAGGGAAGAAGATATGAAGGGAATATCATGAACAAAATAACCCTAATAAATTTGGAAGCACAGGTGAAATAGAAAATTCCCTTGAAAGACATACTATTGAGTCACCCTCAGAAGGCATGGACAACCTGAGTATTCATGTACTGTTAAAGAAATACAATTTGTAACTACTAAATGCAATTCTCGATATTCTTCAGAAAATACAAGCTGAGCAGATTCATCCCATTTCATTTCAGGAAGCCAGACAAAGTTAAAAATATAAAAGTGAGGGCCCGGCAGGATGGCTCAGTGGTCTAAAGCGCCTGCATAGGAAAGCTTAGTCGGCTGCCGGGACCACGGTTCAATCCCTGGCACCAAATGCTGCACCAGCCCTGCCCTCAGGGCAGGCTGAGCTGGCCATAAAAATAAGTAAATAAACAAACAAAAGTTCTGCAACAAGAAAAAAAATAAAAAAATATATAAAAGTGAAGCTCATATCCTATGAACAGGAACACAAATATCAGAACAAATTAATCAATATATGGAAGCAAAAGGAAGTGTATCTGAAGAGTTGAAATGCGATTCGACATTCGAAAAAATTTTTTTGAGACAGAGTATCATTATGCAGTTTAGGCTGGCCTCAAACTCACAGCAATCTTTCTGCCTCAGCTTCCTGAGTGCAAGGATTACAGATGTTCACCACCATGCCTGGCTTTTAACATTCAAAAGTGAATCAGTATAACTCAGCACTGTTACAGACTGAAAAAGAAAAAGCATATTACCATTTCAAAAGATGCTAGAAAAAGTGTTTAACAAAATTTAATTCACATGTTTAAGAAAATATTAGAAAGCTGAGGCTAGCGAGATAGCTCAGCAGACTAACAGCAGACCGCTTGCTTAGTCAAGCATGGAGACTGGGATTTGATCCCTGGTACACTGAGCCACCACTTAGACCAGGAGTGGCGGTGCACGCCTGTAACTCCAGTGATGGGGAGGCTGAAAACAAGCAGATCACTATAAAACAGAAAAAGTTGCAAAGCTGAAGCTGATTTCAAGATTAGTATAAAGCTATAGTCGTCAAACACCATGGCACTGGCACAGATGATTAAACAGGTCAAGAGAACAGCCTACAGACCCTGCATGCACCTACATAAATAGGGCAAATTGGGTGGTTTTTTTTTGTTTTTTTTTTTAGCAAAGTTACAAAATAAATCAATAGGGTAAGGACAGTTCATGCAATACATGACATTAGAACAGATGGAGTTTATGTGGAAGAGAATGAACTATGACATAAACCTCATAACTTTTACAGAATTGAATCGAAATGGGCCACAGCTTAAACATTAACTGTAAAATTACAGAATTTGTAGAAAACAATAGGAGAAAATCTTGACAGTCTTATGTTGGATAAAGAGTTCTTGGGTTTGACACTGAAAGAATAATCCATAAGACACAAAACCTGGTATTTTGGATTTCACAAAAATGCAGATCAACAAAAGATACTGCACAAACAAGGAAAAGGCAAAGTATAAGCTGGTAGAACCCTTAATCCAACCAGGAACTTGTATCCAGAGACAAAAACAATACCTGGCTGTCAGTGCTGTTTTGAAGTCAAGAGAGTTAACTCAAGTGAAATCTTCAGCATAGCATCTGGTCCATGTGAACTATTTCATAACATTGTAAGCACTATTATTATAGCATTCTTTAAAATCAAAGAAGCCAAATGCTAGAGAGAAATTATTAAATTATGATGTAGTTATTACAAGAAACATTCAACAATGGTTTTTAAAAATAAGGTTGTATTTAGTAACCTAGAGAGATCTCCAGTATTGCTGTAGGCAAAACAAACTTCAAGACAATTAGTACAATATGATCTTATTTGTGTGAGCAAATAATGTATTTTTTGGAAGTTTCTCTAGATTGATCTGTAACAGCTGCTATCCCTGGGGAAGGGAGGGCATAGGGAAAAGAAAAGAGGCCCCGCACTTCACATTCTATTTGTTCCTATATTTTTAAAATTTTTGCAATAAGAATAAATGTTTTATTACAAAACAATTAGAGAAAGAACAATCAGAGATAGTTAATTACAAAACTACCAAAAGAGCAGCAACAGAAAATAACTTTCTGATCGCCCTGTCTCGTGACATCCAGGGCACGATTGAAGCTTTGCCCACAGACTGCACTTCCACCGTGATATTGATGGAGTGTGGCTGGCTGGCCTTGGCGGGCGCAAACAACTGAGAACTCGGTTATTGTCCTAAGTGGCGCCACTAACTAGCGTTGATACGTTACTGGTTAATCGTGTTAACTGGGCCTCTTGTGAGATGGAGTCGGGCCTCTTTTCTGTCTTCGCAGCAAGAAACATGCATGGGCCTAGTTTACCATTGACACTCAAACTGATGGAAGAGGAAAGTACTCGCGACCGAAGCTAAATTAATGGAGCTGCGAACAATACCCTTGGCCCAGGCCCCGTCCAAGTGACACACGATCGCCATCTAGCGGCAAAACGGCTTCCTTTAGTCCTTAGTGATGAGAGGAAATGGACTTCTTTTTAAGGTGCCTTGGGCGGACAGGCACTTGGGGGGAGGAGGGGGGACCACGCTTTTCCTTAGAAATTATTGCCAGCCACAGACTAAAAGCCAAGGTTAGCCGGGCGTGGTGGTGCATGCCTGTAATCCCAGCACTCGGGAGGCTGACGCAGGAGGATTGGTGCAAGTTCAAGACCAGCCTGGTCTACAAAAGTGAGCTCAAGGCCACCCTGAACTGCATAAGGAGACCCTGTCTCAAAAAGACAAAAAAATGGGGCCCAGCGGGATGGCTCAGTGGTCTAAAGCGCCTGCTTGGGAAAGCTTAGACGGCTGCATGGACCACAGTTCAATCTCGGGCACCTCATGCTGCGCCAGCCCTGCCCTCCAGGCGGGCTGGGCCAGCCTTCAAAATGAGTGAATAAACAAACAATGGTTGTGAAACAAGAAAAAAAATAAATAATTTTTTTTTTTAAAAAGACAAAAAATAAAAAATAAATAAAAGGCCAAGGTTTATGTTTTGGAATGTTGGTGAATGATATCCAGATCTCTTGTGTCTTCAGGATTCTCACATCACACTATTTTCCAAGGCTCTTGTTCCAGCCTCTTTCCACCCAAAAAGAATGACATACACATGACAACAGGTCTCCATGCCCACCCCTTTCCCCAGCAACAAAACACTAATGAATCTCCCAAAAGTTACAAACTCAAGGCTGGGAAAAATGTTCCCGTAAACCTTGTTCTGCGGGTTCACCATCTTTCTGAATCATCTAGAAACCCAGGGGGAGTGTGAAAGTGCATGATGCTTTTGCAGCAGTGCTAGTAGCACTTTGTAGCAAAGGCCTTATCTCCTCTCCTAGAGCACTGGAGTAGCTTTTGTTTTCTTGCCTCCACTGATTAGCAATGAGTTTCCCTCCGTGTTAGGGAGGCAGCTGTCTCATGCATAGGTGTAGCAACACAGGACCTTGTTTACCAGCCTGTCCTCTGGTAAGGGGAGATGCAGAAAGCACTGGAAGCTATTAAGGGAAATTTCCATATGTCTGCATCCCTGATATCTTACATACTAAGTACAACATTCTTCTAAAATGCTGCTCAGCCGTGTAAAGAACAAAATGCTTTCCAAAGAGCTTAAGAGTGAGACGCTGTGTAGCCTACAGATAAGCAGAAAGGAGCCCTGAAAAATTACACAGGCAGGAAAAGATCCTGTTGCAAATTCTACAAGGGTTCGCCCCACATTAGAATCTTTTTTTGTCTTTTTGATTTAATATTTTTATTTTGATTCAATATTTTTATTTTTTGTCTTTTTGAGACAGGGACTTGCTGTGCAGTTCAGGCTGGCCTTGAGTTCACTTTTGTAGCCCAGGCTGGCCTTGAACTCACACTGATCCTCCTGCCTCAGCCTCCCAAGTGCTGAGATTACAGGCGTGTGCCACCATGCCCGGCTCCACATTAGAATCTTATAATTCTGGCTCTTCAACTTTTGCCAGCACATGTGTTCTGAAATGTGGGAACCAAAGGATTGGTGCAATCCGGTCAGAGCAGGGACAGCAGTTGGAGGGGCCACAGGAGCAGACGTGTGGGGTGCCTGAGCACAGACGAGCCCCTGTAGGATGGGTTTCTTCCCTCCACCATGCTCTGGGCTCATAGAGAAATTAGGACTTATAAATAAGATAGCTCCATCATGCTACTTCCAGAAGAAAAAAAAAAAAAAAAAAAAAAAAAGAAGCCTGTCTCTGTAGTATCTATTTACGTTCTGCTCCCTAGGGGCTGGGGTAGCTCTTCTAATGGCTGAAGAATGCTCAATAGCTGGCTAGTAGGTCTTCAGGCTGGACGTTTTAAGACCGTGTCCCGAGGGGGTTCAGGAAGGTGATGACCACGTGTGATGGGGGTGTCATATTTAAATACTGCTAGGAAGATGACAAGATGTGTTCTTTTGAGCGTCCCTTGTTTCATAATACTTAAAGTCAGTGGTTCCTGCTGGACTAGAAAAACGCAGTTTCAGCAGAAAGCAAACGCTGCGAAGAGACAAGACGGGAAGAAGTTCGCGCTTCCTAAGCTGCCTAAGGGACGTGCGACGAGCAACCCGAGCGAGCTCCTCCCGGGCAAGGGGAAGGCGGGGCTCCTCTGCCTCCAGTTCCAAGAGGGTCTGCTCTTGGGGTTCGCGTCCCGGGCCTCTGTCCGGTCCCTCGCTGGGCAAGGGGGCCCATACGAAGGTGTTCCTGGCCGCCGCCCCGGCCCCAACCCACCGCGTCAACTGAACTCAGAGGTGCGCAGGGCCACCCGGCTCCCGCCCACGGCCAAGCACACCCGATAGGCAAGCTCGACGTCCGACTTCGCCTTCCTGGCACCCGCCTCGCCCGCAGCCGATGGCCGGTAGCGAGTTCCCGGCGGGCAGGGAGACGGGCTGCGGAGGTCAGGCGGGGCGACCCCCCCACTTACGTAGCGCTGCAGCTTCCTCTCGGGGGGCGACTTGACCAGCCAGCCGGTGCACACGGCGTCGCCCGCGCTCATCGTGGCCGCAGCGCCGCTTCCTCCGGCTGGGTCGCTCGCCCGCCCGCCGCGGCAGGAGGAAGTGGAGCCCGGGATGCGGCGGGGCGGGCCCAGCGCCGCCCGCCCAGCACCGCCCCAAAAGAGCCGCGGCCGCGACCCCCGGGAGGTCAGGGAGGGGGCGGGACTCCCAACACCGCTCGGCCCCCAGCGGCGACGCTGCCCTCAGGGCGTTTGGCCGGGCGGAGCCGCAGGCATCAAGGGCGCGGGGAAGGCTTTCCGCGACTCGGAAGCCCACGCCTAACCTGCTGCCGGCCTCCCTCCTCAGGCTAGCCACATCCACCAAGGCTCGCCCTGCCCCTCCAGCACCAGAACCACAGTTTTGAACAACTCCTCGGAGACAGGAAAAAAAGAGGCCCAGAGTGCTGAGGCATTAATTCAAATAGGGTAGCGCTCTCCGAAGTCCCACAGCCCGCGCCCACCCAAACTCAAAAGGCAGTGTTATTACGGCCTCTTTAATTCCAAGGTCTGAAAGGATAGTTCTCAGAGTAAGCTTGCCAGGCTGTGCGCAGAGCACCCTGCATGGTAATGATGACAACAACCGCAAGTACCAGTCTTTTTCTGGGACTTCCTCGGTGCCAACTAACACTAGCCAAGTACTGGCCCAAGCACCTCACAAGGGTGTCCTCAGTGGGTGTGTGCAAACATCACACCCAGTTGAGGGATGGAGCCACCGAGGAAGGTAAAGAGAGCAAGAAATCAGGGAGGGAGAGCCAGGCCAACCGCAGTCCCCGAGTCTGTTACAGCAGGACACCAGGAGCCATATTTATAACTTCCTTCTTGAACTGCTCTCTCCCCACCTTCCAGCCAAGACTTCGGCCGGTCAGAAGGCTCTGCTCAAAAGTTTATTCAGAGTGATGCTGGCACCTTACTGGTCCTGCCTGCACATGGCAGTACTAGGACAGGCTTCTGGGTGGGCTCTTTATCTATCACACATGCACAAGGCCAGCTCCAAAAGGGGAGGGGGATCATTTAGTGGTTCATCCAGCACTGTGAATCTTGTAGCTAGAAGGACTTGTGGAAGTAAATGCTTGTCTTTACAGAACAGTTGCTCTTCCACTTATGCCATGAAAGGCAAAGGGGAAAGGGAAATTGAAAACTGACATGGAACATTTTCTTTCACAAGAAATTTGAAAAGAAAATTCTGGCTCTTAGACAGACATAGAGAGATAATTGTACATGTGTGAAGGCTATGTCCCACCCAACTATTGTTCTAATAAATCTAGAAAGCATGTGAGTGAAAACACCTGCAGTTGGTGCAACCTGTAATCCCAGCACTCAGGAGGCTGAGGCAGCAGAATCTTTGCAGGTTCAAGACCAGTCTGGGCTACAAAGTGAGTTAAAGACCAATCTAAACTTCATAGTGAGAACCTGTCTAAAAAACAAAAAACAAACAAACAAAAAACAACAAAGAAAAACCCACACCCATGTAAAGAAGAGGCCCACAGTTCTGTGGCATAAGTTCAAATAGGATAGTGCTCTCTTGTGGTGGGGATATAGCTCAGTGGCATAAGTGCATGCCTGGCAAGCACAAGATCCTGAGTTTGATCCCCAGCACTGCACAATTGAGCAGGGTAGCTCTCTTTTTCCTATATAGACATCTAGAACGTGTTTCCCTCAAAGTGAAAGCTACCTAATTTCCATTTGAAGTATGACATTGTGTTTTGTTGCTGTCAGTGATACCACTTTTCATATGGTGTGAGCAAATCCTGACATCACATCCACTGTTATAATTAAAATCACATGACACTAACTTCACAAGTCCAAATCAAATAGTTCTCAGCTCACTCAATGAAGACAGCATTACTCGGGTACCAAAACCAGAAAAAGACCATTTTCAAAAGAAAAATGAAAAACTACAAACCAGTACACTTGATGAATATAGACATAAAAACCTCTGGCAAAGCACTAGCAAACAGACCGGATGTGGGGGCACATGCCTGTAATGCCAGTACTCAGGAGGCTCAGGCAGGAGGATCACTGGGAATGCAAGACCAGCCTGGGCTATCAAGTGAGTTCAAGGCCTGCCTGAGCTACATAAGAAGACCCTGTCTCAAAAAAAGATATCCCCCAAAAAACACTACTAGCAAATAGAATTTTAAAATTCATTTAGAAATTGTATCTGTGGCCAAATAAGGTTTATTCCAGAGGTGTGAAGCTCATTCAATATTTGAAAACGAATCAGTGTAATTTGTTATATTAACAGGCAAAAGAAGAGCTAATATGATTATCACATTTCATGTATGCAAGCATTTGATAGAATGTAATAACTGCATGAAGAAATCACTCAGAAAAAAATTAAAAAAAGAAAACACTCAGTAAAGCACAAAAGGAGAGAGCACTTACTCAACTTCTATCAAACATCATCTGCAGAAGACCTACATGCTTCACGATAATAAAGGAGACACTGTCTTATGAAGAGTGGGAACAGGGTAAGGTTATCCACTCTCTTCACCCTTAATTTGGCATAGTACTAGAAATTTTGAGCAATGCAATATAAGAAAAAGCGGTAAAACTCATGTATATATTGGAAAAAAGGAAATAGTCTCAACTTGCAGATTACATTTTTTTTTAAAACCAGAAATCATGCTCAAAACCTTGCATTTGCGAGACAGGCACTGTACCACTGAGCTGTATCCGTGGCCTCAGATTACACCATTGTCTTCATCAAATGTCTCAATGAGGAGTCAAGGAGATAACTCAGTAGAATAAGTACCTGCCTGACAAGCACAAGGTCCTGAGTTCAAGCCCCAGTACCACCAAAAAAGTCTCAATGAATTTGTAAAAATAACACCCATAACCAACAAATGAGTTCTTGCAAACTTGTAGGACCCAAGACCATCGCTTTATAGAATATCAAAGTTTTTGATAAAGCTATAGTAATGAAAATTGTGTGATATTGACAGAGAGACAGACCTGTAGGTAAGTGGGATGAAATTGCAAACCTAGAAATAGACAACTCTCACTAAATTTGTCCAACTCTTTTTTGACACAGGTTCAAATGTAATTTAGTGGAGGAAGGGTAGTTTTTCAACACATATAGTGGAGTAGTTAAACATTGATGTAGACTAAAACAAAATAAGCAAAGCTGAAACAAAAAACTCAATCCAAACCTCACATTTCATTGAAAAAATTAACTCAAAATGAATCCTACATTTAAATGTAAAACATAAAGCTACCCACCTTTTAAAAGAGAGCAGGAGGAAATCTTTGGGATCTAGAACCTGGTGGTGAATTCTTAGTCTAGCACGAAAAGTATGACTGATAAAAAAAACAAAACAAAACAAAAAAAACTGATAAAGTGGATTTCATTGAAATTAAAACATTTGCTCAGCAAAATACATTGTTAAGAGTGTCATAGAAGAAGCTACATCTATATATCTAATACAACATTCATCAGGGATATAAAAAGGAATCCCAGAAGTCCAGGCAGCCATCTTGTGGTCTCCATGCTTCCCTGGCAGTTTCGGGTCTGAGAAGCTGAGCCATCTGTTCTGGGGCCCTTTCCCTGAAGTGCACTCTTACACGGAGCCTGTTGGGAGTTAATGCCTTGACTAACATTGAGGGTTTCGCTGGTACATGGGATATGGCAGCTTTTAGGTTAAATATCAGTGTATTTTACATTCCTGTAAGATAGGAAGCAGAGCGTTGCCTTGAGCTATGGAAGGAGAGAGTGAAATAGCTGAAAAACTGATTACCGAGCCTGCTGGAAAAGCATTTCAACTGGAGAGAAAGGTAGAGTACAGGAGAGAAGAAATAAGGTTCACACTGGAACAATTGATTTCTCTAAAATGAACAAGAGACCATACACAAGTAATTACAAGATGAAAAGGTACATATTTTAGCAAAATTAAATGCAAGAATAATATGCTGGTAATCCCAGCATTTGGGAGGCTGAGGCAGGAGGATCCATGCGAGTTTGAGGCCAGCCTGGGCTACAAAAGTGAGCTCAAGGCCAGCCTGAACTACATAGTGAGACCCTGTCTCAAAAAGACAAAAGAAAGAAAGAAAAGAAAAACTTTTCAGATCATGCCTCTACGTCAAAATATCTATTAAAGTATGTAGACAGCAAACATGTAAAGGCACAGGTAGAATGCCTGACAAATGTTAGGAGTATCTACCACAGACAGAAAAACTTTGAATATCCAGAAACGTTATCATTCAAAATCCAAGATTATGGTTACCAGCTTCCTCCACAATATTCTGACCCAAACAAAATTGTCAAGCATTGCCAAATACATGTAGTTCTACATTCCAAAACAATACATTGTGAATTTATCTCACAAGGTAGAAAAGCTAGCCAGATGTGGAGACACGTGCTTATAATTGCAGCACTTGGGAGGCTGAGAGAGGAGGATAATCATGAGCTTGAGACCAGCCTGGGCTAACAAGTGAGTTGAAAGCCAGCCCAAACTACATGGCTAGACCCTGTGTCAAAAAAGAAAAGAAAAAGATAGAAAAGCTGTGTCACATGGATATATGCAAAAATTACCTCAGAGACTACAGAGATGACCTCTGCCAGCAGTTCTGGGTTACAAGGGACATAGAAGAGAAATCAGAATAAACTGTGAGTGTCTAGAAAGGGAAAAGAATCAAAATTAACTATTTTTAGCACAGGATGGATTACGGGGAATTGGACAATGTAACCAGACTAATTATATTGCATGAGGTCTTGGTTTAGTTTTTGGGTTTTTTTTTCTTTCTGAGACAGAGTCTTACTATGCAGTCAAGCTAGTCTTGAACTCACACAGATCCTCCTGCTTCAGTCTCCCAACTGCTGAGATTACAGGTGTGCACCACCACATATGGCTACATTAGGTCTTAAGCAAATTATCTTTTGCAAAAGTAATAGATAGTACTATTGACATTCCATACACTCTAAAGTAGGTAAGGTTTCCTTTTACAATTAAAATGATAGATCTCTTCTGAATATTTTAATAATCATTTTTACAGGAGCAGATTGATCTTATTTCTTCAATGTAACTCACTCAAAACTCTTAAAATCTTTTTTTATGTATTTAGTACAGGATCTACAGGGTCTCACTACACAGATCAGATTCGTAGTGATCCTTCTATTTTCAGCCTCCAAAACGCTGGGATTACAGGTGCCTGCCACCACGCCAAGTCTCATTAGCTGTCTCAGCATGCCTCGGGGGCAGGGCTGGCACAGCATACCAGGGGTCAAGCCCTGGCTGCCGTGCTTTACATAAGCAGGCACTTTAGTCTGATGAACTAACAGGTCGGCCCTAATAGTTCATTCTTTCTTTAAAAAAAAAATGTAGTACAAGGTCTACAAGGTCTCACTGTGTAGCGGGGAATAGTGATTCTCGTATTTTCAGCCTCCAAAGTGCTGGTCGCCATCTCAGCATGCCCTGGGGGCAGGACCTGCACAGCACCACAGGGATCAAAATGTGGTCCCTGAGCTCTGCCTAAGCAGGAGCTTTAGTCCTCTGTGCTATCTGGCCAGCCTTAAAATCTTTAAAATAACAGATTTTGAATGAACTATTTATTAGAAGGCTTTCATTTACTTTTCTTTCTGTGGAAATAATTAAGCCAATGAATCTGGTCAACAGTTCTGTAAGTTTGTTTTTAAGTTTTCACTGTAAACAGACAGAAAAATCTGATCTCTTTCAGAGAGCTCTAAAGAAATGCTATTATAGTACTTAGCTTTACAAGAACATTATAAACCCTATTAGAACTTGGTCCTAATTCTTAGATAAAATACTTGAGAATCATATTAGTTGCTTTTCTCATTGCTGAAGCAAAATACCAGATACCCAAAGTTAAATAAAGGAAGGAAATAATCCCAAAATGGCGGCCACCATGGAGAAGGCGGCTGCGGAAGGCGTAAATGTCACTTTTGAAGATCAACAAAAGATAAACAAATTTGCGCGGAACACGAGTAGAATCACAAAGCTCAAGGAAGAAATAGAGCTAAAAAAGAAGCAGCTCCAGAATTTAGAAGATGCCTGTGATGACATCATGCTCGCAGACGACGACTGCATTATGATACCATATCAGATCGGCGATGTTTTCATCAGCCATTCTCAAGAAGAAACCCAAGAAATGCTAGAAGAGGCAAAGAAAAATTTGCAAGAAGAAATCGATGACTTAGAATCCAGAGTAGAATCCATTCAGTGGGTGTTAGCAGATTTGAAAGTTCAATTATATGCAAAATTTGGCAGCAACATAAACCTTGAAGCTGATGAAAGTTAAACGTTTTATAACTCAGTTTTTAATTTGTTTAATAAACTTGAATATTGTTTAAAATGATAATTTCTCTCTGAATGACATAGAAAGAAAAGTTTCTTTTTTTAAAATTTTCGTTTATTTAATGGAAACTTGCCTATTTTCACATGTCTTTGCTTATTTTATATTTTTCAAAGAAGTCAGTATTCAGCTATGTATTTTGCATAATGATTATGTCAATTTTGGGGGGCTTGATGTCCTGTTATTAAAATCAGTTCAGAAATGAAAAAATCAATAAACAAACAAACAAACAAATAAATAAAGGAAGGACAGTTTTTTGAGCTCCCAGCGGATAGCGGCATCAGTCCGCAGTCAGCTGACTGCAAGGCAGGGCAGCATAGCAGAGGGCATCACAGAGGAGAGACATTCTATGGTGGGGTAGGCAGAAGGCAGCAAAAGCACAAAAGGCAAGCAACTGAGAATGGCAACTACTTTCTGCCCCTCTTACATTTTATCTAGGGTACCTGTCTTAAAATGCGTGCCAAACCCATGAGCAGACTAATTTAATAGTCCCAAACTTAATCCTGAGGGGATTTGACCCTGGAAGATACAAAACAAAGAATGTTTTGTTATACAGGTCTTGCTTTGACTTGCCCCTGATCACCCAGAAAAAAAAAAAAAAAGCTTAATTTTAATTACAATGCATGAAACACAGAGCTAGATTGGTGAGATGAGCTTTAGGAGGCTTAGATTCAATAGCCTCCAATATTACAAGCTTCACTGATGGCCCACTGCAATGGCAGAACATTTGACTGTGTATGCATCTGCTTCCTCTTAGTCCAAAGAGAAGAATTTTCTTTTCCTTTCTTCTTTTTTTCTTTTTCTTTCCTTTTCTTTTTTCTTTTTCTTCTTAGCAACATCAATAGGGAGGCGGGTCATGCCCACACACTGTGCTCTGTAGAACTATTGTGAGGACAATATGCAATGTGTCAACTTTTAAAATAAGAAAGGGGAAAAGAAAAAAAAAGTAATGTTGATTGAATTGTGAATGTTTAATTGTTTGATCAATCTTATATACCTATATGTATTAATCTAAATTGATCTGATGATGAAAATATGTAATTTAACCATTGTTAAATTTATACAATAAAAATATTAAATCAAAAAATAAGCAAAGGATGCGGAGAGGCATTTCACTGAAGAAGACATGTACATGCTGAATAATACAGGAAGATGTTCAACATGATCAGCTATTATAGGAGTGCATATTAGAACCACAGCAATTGCTAAAAAAACCCCAGCAGAATCTCCACATTCTAGGAGACCTAGGAATAGGGCCATTGTGGCAGAAAATCCCAAGTAGAAAACTCTAGAGCTTTTTCCCACCAGTGTAAATGAAAGAAGTGTCCAGTGTTTCAAGGGGAATTTCAGAAATCAGTTCTGTCTTCAAGGATTTGAGCGATAGAGGGAAGGAAATTCCTATCACACTCCCCCTTCATTCTCTATTTTAGCCTGTACAGCAGGTCTTGATAAATGTTGCAGTTTGAAATGAAAGGCCTCTATTTGTTTTATATTTTCCCATTGACAAATGTAGCAATGTCCCCTCCCCTGGAATCTGGACAAAACTGTAACTTCTTAAACTGCAGAACACAGCAAAACTGATACTACAAGACTTCCAAGGCCATGCCACTAAAGGTGATAGAACTTGAGGCCATATTCACTCTTAACGCTCCATCCTTGAGCCCTGACCCATCCTATGCACAGCTAGACTCTGAGTCTACCATACCATAAGAAGTCTAGAGCACATGGAAAGACCCATGCCGTAGGTGCTCCAGTGCTTGCGGAACCTCACCTCCCACTAGTGTGACCACACTGCATGAGCAGGACACGTGTGCATACAAGCACAGAGCAGGCAGGAACAGGCTTATCACTAACACAGTGAGGCTTCTGAGGAGAACAGGGCTGGTCACCCAGGCTGCTGCTAAGTGTCTGTTGTGCCAGCTGCTGTTGAACGCTGGCCAGGCTGGGCTGGTGGTTTCCCAAGTTTGAGCAGGGCATTGTGTGGCTGGATCATCCTGCCGGCACAAAGGAGGGAGCCCCAGGGTTTCTGGTCCAGCTTGAAGCAGAGAGATAGTGGGAGGACTAGGGCTGAAAGCTGTCAGCTCTCTGGTATGAGAAATGGCCCCTTGCAGAAGAAGAAGTCAACAGGATGGAAAGGGTTGAGGACACGGGTACCTGGGAGGCATGTTAGTGAGGGTGCGCCCAGATGATCAAAGCTGCCACTCAGCCCATCTCCCCTAGCTATCAAGCTGTCCCTACCAAAGGCTTGGAGGGAAGAAGCCATCATGGAGCAGAAGAAGCCATGCCCACTGTTCTCAGTCTAAATTCCTAACCTAAAGAACCTGTCAGCACAAAGAAGTGGTTACTTGATGTTACTGAATTCTTGCAATAGTTTGTTAATGCAGCAGAAGAAGCCTAAGCTGTGGACATTAAATGACTCTGCACTGCTGTAAACGTAAACAAGGTGTTATTTCAATTAGTGCTACAGTTCCAGATGTGACCCCTTTGCTATATAAGGTTTGATCCCTGGTACCACACGCCACACCAGCCCCACTCCCAGGCACACTGAGCAGGTCAGAGACCGGGTATAGTGGCGCATGCCTGTAATCCCAGTGCTGGGAAAGCTGAAAGCAGGAGGATCATTATGAGTCTGAGCTGTGTAGTGAAACCCTATACAAAATACATAAAATTTTTAAAAATTATCCCCCTCCCCCACATTTTCCATGTAACGGTTGATCTGAGTAATTTTATAGGCTCTATTACCTTGTTAGTTGGGACACAGCGCCTTGTGAAGCTAGAGTGTATTATGGTTTAGAATTTAAATGTTCCCCAAACTCCCAAGTGCTCAGGAGCAGAGCTTTCATGGGGTGCTGCACTCACCAGTGGATTCAGTTCAGGGCTGAAGGCACTGTCAGGTGGGCCCTGGTGAGGGTGGTCGTTGGGCATGACCAGATAGGGCTCATCTCCCTCCCTAGGTCCTGGCTCTGCCCTCTGCTCTTGGCTTCCTGGCTGTCATGACCTGTGGGACTTTCCTTTACCAGGCTCTTCCACCACGACCTTAAACCTTGTGAACCAAAATCAGCTTTTCCTCTTTACAGTTGTGAATGTCGGGTATTTTACCCCAGCAATGAGAAAGAGGCTGAGATGGTGCTGTCCTCCATGATCTGTGTGCTGCTCAGTTTTCATTGCTCTGCCAACATATCTGACAGAAATTAGCTTTTAGGAAGAAGGGTGCATTTGCACTCATGGCTTCAGTTGGGCCAGGGAGATGGCTCAGTGGAATAAGCACTTGCCTGGCAACTGCAAGGTCCTGAGTTCAATCCCTGGTACTGCAAAAAAAAAAAAAAAAAAAAAAAAAAAAAAAAAAAAAAAAAAAAAAAAAAAAGCCTCAGTCCATGGTGCTCTGGTTCCATTGCCTTTAGGCCCCTGGCTAAGATGTAATGAAAGAGAGCTGCTGAAAAGTGTCAGAGGGCAGAGGGCAGGAGACAGCCTCACGCAATGCTCTCTGGCTGACCTCCTTCACCTAGCTGCACCTGTAAGGTTTGCAGCACCTTCAAATAATGCCATTGATGGCAGGCTCCTTGATGGATTGATTCCCTGGATGCAGTTAGTGCACTGGTAACCCAGTCTCCTTCTGAAAGGCTGCACCGCTGAATACACAAGGCTTTGGGCCCACTTTAGATCTAAACCACAACAATCAGGCTCATACTTGGAATCCGAGCCATTAAGTATGACACTATATGTCTTGGCCAGAATGTAAGAGGTCTGGAAAGTAGACTCTTGATGGGGATGGCAGACGTCAAGTGTTCTGAATGATCTGCCTTTGGAATGCTGCTTCATGCCCTCATGATTTTTGCACTTGGCTGATTCCGATATCCAGGAAAGGTACATCTACCCTTAGAGACCTAAGTTTTATTCTGCTCAGTTCACACAGACATGCTTGGCACTTTAGGGCTCCTCCTGCCAGTACACACCCTTACTCTCTCCAGCAGACTTCCTATCACAACTCGTTCACCGCCATCTATAAGACAGCCCAGTAAAGGATGTGACAAAAGACGTCACTGCCTTAACTGACGTAGTGACGTGTGGCTGTGATCCTACTATGTGGGAGGCTGAGGCATGAGGATCACAGTGAATGTGAGGGCAGGCTGGGCTATAAGATGGCTTCAAGGTCAGCCTAGAATACATAGTGAGACCCTGTCTCAGCAAACAAATGAACAAACAAATCTCACCAGCTTATACCAATGTGATACATACTTCAAACATGGACACAGTTGTAAATAAGACAGGCTCTACTAACAAGGAAGATGAGGAAAAGGATGGTTGTTATATAAACAACTTTTTTTTCTGTTTTGGGAGTTGAGCCCAGGGCTTTCCTATTAAGTTATGCCCCAAACCCTTTCAGAGCATTTTTTATTTTTAATTTTGAGGTAGGCTTTTACTAAGTTGCTACGTGGCCCAGGCTGGACTCAAACTTGCAGTCTTCTAGCTTCAGCCTCCCAGAGTGCTAGGATTATAGGTGTGTGCCACTGTGCCTGGTTCTAACTACAGTGGTGAAATATTTGAAAATCAATTACAACTATGGGAAGATAGGCGGGAAAGTTAAGAGCTTGTATGAGGGTCACAATGTGAAGAGTTTATGTTGCTGCAGGCTCTTCTCTTGGAGTGTAATGTAAGAAGAGTCATGTTCAGATCCATTGTTTTAAATCTCTGTGGCACACACCTGTAATCCCAGCACTTGGGAGGCTGAGGCAGGAGGATGGGTGTGAGTTCGAGACCAGCCTGGGCTACAAAAGTGACCTCAAGGCCAGCCTGAACTGCATAGAGAGACCCCGTCTCAAAAACACAAAGGAAAACAAACCAACAAACAAAAAACTCTGGATCGTAAGTGGTATTTTCTGCTTTTAATCTCTGTAGTCCTTCACCAAAGTCTTATATAATAGTATAACTTTGTGTGTGCAGTGCTATGGAAGTGAGAGATGAGATATAAGCAATTTTTTGTGTGTAAGAGACAAAAAACATATAAGGTCACTTTGTGGTCTAGGCTGGTCTTGTACTCCCAAATATCCTTCCTGCTTCAGCCTGCCCAGTGCTGGGATCACAGGCATGCGCCATCATGCCTTGCTTACATAAGCAATTTTGAGGCCTGTCCTTAATGTTCACCCATGTCATGCACACATTTCTCCTCACTTATGTGTGCAAAGCTGTGTCTACTCCACTGAATCTGGACAGGATTGTTTCAAGGACCTCTGCAAGTACTAGCACCTATGCGTGCTCAAGTCCCTTATGCAAAATGACATAGCAGTTGAATAGAACCTACCCATATTCTGTGATACACCTTCCATCCCCTCCAGCTGACCTATAATAGTTAATACCATGGGAATGCCATGTAAATTGCTGTGATATATGTATTGCCTAAGAAATAATGACAAGAGCAGCATCTGTACATTTTCAATCAAGTCAGACTTTTTAAAGACTTTTTGGGGTGCCCGGCAGGATGGCTCAGTGGTCTAAAGTGCCTGCTTGGGAAAGCTTGGGTGGCTTCAAGGACTGCGGGTCAATCCGCGACACCACATGCTGCACCAGCCCTGCCCTTGGGGTGGGCTGAGCCGGCCATAAAAATGAGCGAGTAAACAAACAAAGGTTCTGAAACAAGAAATAAATTAATAAAAAAATTCTTTAAAAAAAAGACTTTCTGGGGGGACAGAAGTATCTGTGCGTCTAGGGATTGACTCACCCAGTCTTTGCACTGACCTACATTCCCAGCCTTTTTATATTTTATTTTGAAACAAATTGTCACCAAGTCCCTAGCGACTTAGGATGGGCTTGAACTTGCAATTCTCCTGCATCATCCTGCCACAATGGAAAATACATTTTAATTATATATATATATATATATATATATATATATATATATATATATGATCATATTCATCATATAATAAGGAATTTGTACCTATACAGCATATATTTTAGTTCCCAAAATTAAAATGCAGCTGAAAATTTTCTATTGCCTAGTGATGTTACAGAACAACACATTACTTAAGTGTTTGTGCTGATGTTGGTGTAAATAAGCCCACTGGCTGGCTAGTTTATAAAAGCAGAGCATAGACAATATGCATAGGACATAATACTTGACAATATATGACTATGTTATTAGCATCCCTGACACTTGAATCTCCACTGAGTGTCCATACTAATAATTTAGCCTGATTGTCTTCTCAAACTTGTGGGGTCAAGAATATTCAAGGGTTTGAGTAAGACCACCCTGGACCCACCAGAAACTCATTCACTCCAGCCACCAGGCCGGGCATGTGAATGAGACCACCCTGGGCCTGCCAGAAACTCATCTGACCCAGCAACAAGGTCTGGCATGTAAGTGCAACTTCATCCATCAGGCAGACCCAGTGTAGAAACCTGAGGCAGAACTCCCTGCAGAGAGGCTAGAGGCAAGACCCACTCAGCTGATCCAGGAGAAGAACATCTTGCCAGAGTGGCATAGCAGGTTCACTTCCAAGGGCTGCAGCAGGAAGAAGTGGAGCTCAGCAACCAGACCCAAGCCACACCCACCTGGACGAGTTTGAACTTTTTTTTTAAATGAATTTTTAAATTTTATTTATTTTTTTCTTGTTTCAGAACCTTTGTTTGTTTATTCACTCATTTTAACGGCTGGCTCAGCCCGTCCCGAGGGAAGGGCTGGCGCAGCATGTGGTGCCGGGGATCGAACCGCGGTCCCTGAAGCCGCCAAAGCTTTCTCAAGCAGGCACTTTAGACCACTGAGCCATCCCGTCGGGCCACGAGTTTGAACTTAGTAGATCCAGATCTGGTGCTAAGGTAAGAACTCTACGAAAGCTCTACACCAAAGGTCAGAAGTTAGCGTTATACAAAATGACAAAGAGAAGGAGCAAAATGCACTCTTAGGCCCTGAGCCTGCCCAGAACAAATGCAGGAGATAATAGCATAGAAGAAATTGGAAATTGCACACCTAAAATCTCTGAAATAATAGCATCCGAATTAAAAAAAAAAAGAACTGCAGAAAAGTATAGAAGAAATCAGATCAGAAATACTTTCTGAAGTAAAAAAAGAGATGATACTTATAATAAAAGAAGTATTAAGTGCTTCTAAAGAAGACTGATAAAAAATAGAGGAGCATAGAAAAATGATGGAATCCTTGAACAAGCAATACAGGAAAGTAATAGAATGTATGAAGCAGATTGAAAGTGCTATACAGGAAATTAAAACCTCAATCACAATCTGGAAAAACCATTTGTTTGTTTGTTTGTTTGTTTTTGTATTTTTGAGACAGGGTCTCATTATGCAGTTCAGACTGGCCTTGAGCTCACTTTTGTAGCCCAGGCTGGTCTCGAACTCACACCAATCCTCCTGCCTCAGCCTCCCAAGTGCTGGGATTACAGGCATGAGCCACCACGCCCGGCTGGAAAAACCATTTGAATGAAAGTGAAAATAGTCTTTCAGACCTTAAAGACACCATTGCAGCTAGTGAGGATGTAAGAAAAGATCTCTTAAAAACAAGTAGGATGCAAGAAATAGTAATTCAACATCTGCAAGATGATGCAAAGATGAATGATGTAAGACTAATAGGCATCAATGAGAAAGAAGACATCAACACAAATGATATAAAAAGAATATGGGCAGAAGTAATAGCAGAAAACTTCCCAGATATGGGGAAACAATTTGACATTCAGTAACTGAAGCATATGGAATTCCAAATAACATCAAACCAGTTAAAACCAAACTCAGACACATAATAATCAAGATGTGAGAAATTCAGCATAGGAACAGTATACTAAAAGCTACTACAGAAAAGAAACAGATCACATTTATAGGAAAACCCATTAGAATAACAGCAGATTTCTCTTTACAAATCATCAGGACAAGAAGAGCATGGAGCAAAGTACTTCAAGTCTTGCAAGAAAACAAATTACAGCCCAGACGGCTATGCCCTATAAAACTCTCTTTCAAGTTCAATGAAGAAGTGAAATACTTCCAGGACGAAGAACAACTAAAGAATTTCATGATGACAAAGCCAACCTTGCACACTTTCTTAAGAGCTATTCTAGAGAGGAATCAAAACAACCACAGCTCCATGAAGGAGAATGGAAAGAACCCACCAAATAGGGCAAATAATTGAGAAAAAGAGGTATACAACAGCAGTCTTTCAACTATTCTATTGTATACAGCAGCAGAATATGTCCATCAGCATATTCTACAAATGGACTTCTGCACCCTGTGGGTCATGATTCTGTCTGGTTCTACAAGGTGGATATCAAGGAAATAGCAGTAGCTCTGTCCCACAAGTGACACCTGGCCACCAGTAAGCATCATGGACACTGTCTGCATCCACAATACACTAAAACTTTGTGTGATATCCTATCCCCAAACTGTTAAAAGTGCTGGTCATATATTTGCCATTCCAGTATTTATGATATGTTTTATTCTTAGTAATTCTTTACTACCATAGAAACTTTTTCTTAGTAGCTATCTTTTTATATATTAACCTATTCATGTACTATGCAAGTACTTTGAATTGATTATAGATTTGTACATATGATACAAAGTATTCTGGCCTCTAAGTTGAAATTGTGATTTTATTTGAATTTGGGAATAATGTCTTGAAGTGTTTGATTTTAATTAATTTTCTGAATATTGTTTAATTATACTTTTTGTTTTATTATTCAAAAAGAAAAAAAAGAATGTTGAAAGGTTAGACCTGGGGAGATAGCTCAGTAGAATAAGCGCATGCCTGGCAAGCACAGTGTCCTGAGTTCAAGCCCTGGTACCGCAAAAAAAAAATGTTAAAAGTAATTATGCAAATGTTACCTGTTTACCCATACCTATTTGCAAACTCCTACTATTATTTTCATATGAAAAATTTCTCCTGCTGTATTTGCCTTTGCAAAATTGTTTGCTGGGGGGCAATTTTTTTAGGTTATGAGCAGAATAGATTTATTGAGGGAAAGAAAGCTCCTGTCAGAGAGGGACAGGAAGGGGGTCTCAAGTGGGTGTCTCCCGAAAGCTGTCTCTTCCAGGGACTTTTATAGAGAAGACATGGGAACTCGCTTAGGTGGGTATGAGGTGGGACAAAGACTATGGCCAACCAATGAGATTACAAGCACCACTACTCAGGTAAAATTGATTAACATCAGGATCCAATGGGAAGGCAAGTCAGGTAGCAAGCAGGCAAGCACACCACCTATTGAGCTTGGGCTTATGACTCTTTCTAGGCTCTTTCAAGGTGACTGATACTGATTTGGCATATCAATCCCTGATGCCCATCTTTAAGGAACTATGTATTTGCTTTTAATTACTCTTGTCACAAGATCTGGCCCATGGTGAAGGAGTATCTGTCTCTAATTGTAGAGTCACCTGTCTTCCATGTCGTCCTTGAGGGCCTGGCCCTGTCTGAGTGCCTATAATACTTCTATCTAACTCAGCTGCCTACAACATTCCCCCCTCTAAAGAAGTAACCTGAACTGCCATGAGGAAATTAAGGGCGACGACCGCTCTGGCTTCTTCAAGCTGAAAAGGGTTGCAGTTGTGAACTGGCAGTCAGAGATACTCTCCAGAGGTCCTATCTAAAGGCCCTCAATAGACACCAGGCATTTTTATCTCCGGTCGCCATGTAGCTTTGAATCTGGAGGAGACTGAAATCAAAGAATCTATTAAACATACATGGGCCAAATAACATCAGCAGAATAATTATGAATGCAGTCAAAATGGTTTACCAAGTAAACAGTAATGACTTTAACAAAGATAGGGTCTGGAAACCTCATCATTTTACATACCACTGATTTAATATCTAATATTTTGGAGACATTACCCGAAGGATCTGGAAGGTAATGTTTTTTAGGTCTATTAGCAGAGATCTCTTAAACATGGGGTTTAATCTTTTTTAATCTTTTATGGCTATTGGGTATTGTCTCAAATAAACTGGCCTTTTGTGTCTTACTAACCCTAGTATTATTTGGGCCACATGAATTGCCAGAAATAGGGAAAACATTGAGTACTCTCCAGTTTGTAAGTGGAGCCACTGGCTGGGTAACTACTGACATATCTGCATGAGCATCTATTAAAAGTTTAACAGGCTTTCTCTTTACAGTGGCAGTTAACATGGGTTCTCTCAGGCTGAGAGGCAAAGCCCCATGATCACCTCAATCTCAAACTTCCTCTACTCCATCATGAACATCTTTTTCCCTCTCTAGCAGCTTTGGATATTTTTGTTTGAAGTGTCCCTTCTCTCTGTTCAGTTTTGACTGGCCTTCACTCTAGGATGCTAGTATCACCATCTTTATTTTCCATCTATAATTCCATTCTGTATACTTTCTACTATGAAACACCTCAACCGAAATTCATTCCTGTAAACCCTTCTAACTTTTACAGCTTGTGTCAGACATCTGGGGCCCACTGAACAATGTATATAGCTTTTTTATTTTAAGGCCTCCTGTAGGCAGCCCTGTAATGAGGCAGGAACCAAAAGACTCAGTTTACCTGGCTGTATGAGAGGGCCAGCTAAGGCCTTGTTATATCTCTATAGACAAAATCTGGTGGATCCCAGCAAAAGGAATCTAAATGTAACAACTGGAAGGAAAGTCAGGGTTGGAGAAGAACAAAGAGACCTGTGCCAATGTCCAGCAATAGGCTGGGTTTCTCTCTAGTCACGATTACTCAGGGCTCCTCCATGGAAATGGCAGGTAGAGATAACAGTCCAGCCAGAGGGAAGAGGCAGGCCCAGTGCCCTTCAGTCCTACTGGACCATCTGGGAAACTGAGTCTGAGCTCTGTGGCCTACGCCTCAGAATGCAGTCTCACTTCTAGCAGCTGCCTTGACAGTCAGGGCATGGCTTATGAGCCTCTTATGGTAGTCCCTCTTACAGTGGCCTGGCTTCTGACAGTGATGAACCTTATCGTTGAACTCTTCTTGGAGCCCAGATAATCAGAGCTAGGGTCTTTTTAAGGCTGCAAAGGCAGCGATTTTTTTGATCTCTTATCTTTTCTCCCCTGGTTTTTTCCAGTCCTGACCATAGGAAATTATTTTTAGTGTCCTATAAAGTACCAAGTGAAGCCGGGCGTGGTGGCGCACACCTGTAATTGCAGCACTCGGGAGGCTGAGGCAGGAGGATTGGTGCGAGTTCGAGGCCAGCCTGGGCTACGAAAGTGAGCTCAAGGCCAGCCTGAACTGCATAGCAAGACCCTGTCTCAAAAAGACAAAATAAATAAATAAATAAATAAAGTACCAAGTGACTTATCTGGCGCAAAAGCTGTCTTTTGTAACTCTTTAACATTTGGAGCTGACTGTAAGATGAACTTATCTATAAGAATCATCTGTCCCTCTATTGAATTAACATCTCACAAAACATGCTTTACCAGTGTCTGTATTAAACATTTCAAGAAATCAGAGGGGTTCTTATCTTTTTCCTGGTAAATAACTAAGATTTAAAATACCTAGAAGGCTTAGTTTTAGTTCTTAGACTTTATGAATATATACTAGAAAATGTCTTTTAACCAATCTCCTGCCTGGCTACTAGGCCAGGAGGGGTCTGACTATTTGAGCTCTAGTGGCAACAGGTAGTTTTGCTGGTTATCTCTTTAAAATTAACAAAATCATATTTATCTCTAAATGTAACAATAGCAGGGGCCCGGCAGGATGGCTCAGTGGTCTAAAGCGCCTGCTTGGGGAAGCTTGGGTGGCTTCAGGGACTGCGGTTTGATCCCCGCCACCACATGCTGTGCCAACCCTGCCCTCGGGGCGGGCTGAACCAGCCATAAAAATTAGTAAATAAACAAGCAAGGGTTCTGAAACAAGAAAAAAATTATAAATAAAATAAAAAATTCTTTAAAAAAATAAATAAATGTAACAATAGCAGCTTATAATGTTACCTTTTAAGGCAAAGTTTGGTTTAAGATTAACAATGATCAGTCCGAGTAAGTCCTCTAAAGACATCAATGTATTATTTAGAGTCCTCTAAAGATGTTTTAAAACCAGACTATCCGTTTTAGGTCACAGAGAAAACGACATATGAGCTCTGGAAGTTCTAAATTGCCAATTTACTTCTTTAAAGGGTATTGTCCTTGAAAAGCTTGCATAGATCCAGCTAAGAATGGGTGTAGCCCTGTGGAGGCCTGGATTATAGCTGATTGAGAAGCTCTACCCTCTAGATTGAAAAGGCAAAAAGAGAAACCTTACTTTCAGTAATGAAGCTGTGATTAAGGCCATCTTGTCTTTAGACTCACATTTATATTTCAAAACTTAAATAATAACCTTCTTAACAAAAACAAAGTTTGAACAAAAGAACTTTTTACCACTTTTCTTTTTATAATACCTTTTTAGTTGTGAAATACCATCATAATATTTTCCTTTGCATTCCCTTTGCTCTTTTTTTATCATGTAAGAATCAAACGTTGCAGAACTATTGTGAGGACAATATGCAATGTGTCAACTTTTAAAAAAAAAAGAAAAGGGGAAAAAAAGTAATGTTTATTGAAAATGTTAATGTTTAATTGTTTTAATTGTTTGATCAATCTTATATACCTATATCTATCAATGTAAATTGATCTGATGATGTACAACCATTGTGAAATTTAAACAATAAAAATATTTAATCATGAAAATAAATAAATAAATAAATAAGAATCAAACGTGGTGCACTCTAAAGGAGTAAGCCAACTTTAACTGCGAGATCCCCATATCTGGAATACAATAAGAAATTTTAGGGCAGTTCCCCTCTCTCATTTCTAATTGATTCCATCCCTACTCCAAGGCATCCCTTGAGTAGCCCTCTCCTTGAGCAGGTGGATGCTCACCTTGGAGACAAGAGAGACAAAATCACACCAGCCTATGCACCCTCGAACTGGAGCTAGTTCTTATCTCCTGAAAACATCTCACAAACTCTTTAGTTCCCGCGAGATTTCTCGAACATCCCACAAACTCTTTAGTTCCCGTGAGATTACCGTACCTAGAATATAATTCTCACAAACTCTTCACTTACTCTTACTGAATATTTGTAAGTAAAAGTTACAATTAGTCCGGTGACGGGAATGTCTACAGAAGGAAACTACTATTGCATAAAAAATTGGAAGTGAGCACTTTTCAGGCTATAAAGAGCACTTCCGGAGATAGATAAAACAATTGAGTGGAGGGATTTGGCCCAGGGCACTGAGCCAAGTCTCCAGACTCTTGTGTTGTCTATCTAATCACCTACACATTTTTAGCAACTGGAAAAGATGTAAATTTGAAACTAATAGGTGAAACTTATATGTATCGCCTAGCATCACATTTTACATGTTGGTAAACACTTTAAAGTTGACAAAAATCTCTTAGTTAACATGTAAGGTATAGATGTAAGCCATTCTCCCCTAAAAGTCACTGTAGAATGTAAACAATTGCAAGCTGCTTTAGCCTAATTTTTGAAGGAGTGACTCATTTAACTGTCTTACTAGAAAACCCTAGCTTACTAGCAGAGAGAAAAAGTACAATAGGCAAATGGAGATCTAACGGTTAAGAGCCAGTTTCCACCAAGAAACCTTTGGGTCTGGCCACTACCCTTCAGGTGTTCTTAGTTTCTTTTGACTTACACAACTAGAGTTCAATCTCCAGAAAGGAATCTAGTTGTATCTCTGGTCAACATTCCATCAGCCATAGGCTTCAATGGGGATTCACCAAAGAACAGCTAGGGAAACCTGTCCTCTGCTTCAAAGAGTGGCAGCTGCTCTAGGAGCATTTACTAGCTGGCAGAATAACCACTGTTTTGTCCAAGTTCTACAAGGCATAGTTAAAAGCCTGAACAAGTACATTTAGCATTTCACCATAAAGACTTTAAAGTCACAAAACTTAGTTATTACGCATCTAAATAATTAGACCTAGGAGAAAAGGTTGCGATCCTCCCTTTTTCTAAATGTATTTCAGTCCCATACATGTGCTGCTTTTAGAGATAGCTTCTTCTGGTGTCACCTAGAAGCCAGTTCTCTCCACTGTGTCTCAAGTTTAGCCTCCCGAAGGAGACCTGCCCAGAACACTAAGCCGAGACATGGCTTTTATGTGTCCTCCTGGACAGGCATAGTCCTCTTTGTCTCATCTGACCCAGAGATGGTGTATGTGTCCTTTTTCTAAAATGACTTCCCTGTCTTTGGTGTTAAGAAACGCTCATTTTCCAAGGGCTTCCATTAATTAGAACAGTCCATATCATTCTCCTAATTGTACATGCCTCTAGAAAGGAAAGTACAAAGAGGTGGGGAAATCAAGTAAAGTCAAAGCAAGGAAACTGAAACAGAGCAGGCCTGACATTCCCTCCAGCATGTAGAGGGGGATCAGAGCCAGTCTATCTCAGTGAAACCTGTCCTCCAACTCTTTAAGAACGGGTGCTGAGCTAACGTCATTTGGTTGGCAAAAGGAGTCCCGTGTTTCATAGACAGACATGTATATTTTCCAAGTCGTAACTATATTTAAAAGTTTCATTTGGCTTCCTAATACTATGTTGTCTGGCACTGTGGTCTAAAGTCACGCAAGGAATACCAGCACATTTAACCTCTAGTTCAAATGTAACATGACAAGTACACAACACTCATAAAATGTCCCATTAGAGGAATATCTTAACCTTATAACATTTACACATCTTGGGGCTGGGGAGATAGCTCTGTGGTGCAAGTGCCTGCCTGGCAAGTGCAAGGTTGTGAGTTTGAACCCTGGTCCCGCAAAAAAAAAAAAATTATGCAACTTAGATTTACCAACAATTTTTGACCAACATCTTAACAAAACCATGTGAGAGACAAAGCATAGAGAGACAAAGCATAAGCAATTGTAAGCAACTTTAAACCGAATGGCAACATTTTGACCAATATTTTAACAAAACCACATAAGAGACAAAGCATAAGCAACTGTAAGCAACTTTAACCGAACAACAAAATATGAACAGTTATGAGCAATGGGCAAAGACATCAACACGTAAAGCATAAAATTTGTTACCTAAGCAAGTCCCAATTTAGAATTTATGAAAATGAGGCAAACTCATACCTCCATCCAATGATCTCGGTGGGAAACCTCCAAATGATGCAGGAAGAAAGCACTGATCTTGGGCCCAGCAGGATGGCTCAGTGGTCTAAAGCACCTGCTTAAATGAGTGAATAAACAAACAAAGGTTCTGAAACAAGAAAAAAATAAAAAAATTAAATAAAATAAAGGGGCCCGGCAGGATGGTTCAGTGGTCTAAAGCGCCTGCTTGGGAAAGCTTAGGCGGCTGCAGGGACCGCGGCTCGATCCCTGGCACCACATGCTGCGCCAGCCCTGCCCTCCAGGCGGGCTGAGCCGGCCATAAAAATGAGTGAATAAACAAACAAAGGTT
>PVJA010019184.1:17536-38995 GCA_004027025.1 Myocastor coypus | reverse complement strand
CTCTCTCTCTCTCTCCCCTCTCTCTCTCTATCTGGCTTTTCCTGACCGTCTCTACTCCCTGTTATGACACAACGTGCCCCTCTACTTTGATAATTTCACAGCCTATGATCATGGACCAAAAACTCTGAGACCATGTTCCAAAGTCAACCTTTCTTCCTTTAAATTGTGTATATCAGGCATTTTGTCCTAACAAAGGAAAGCTAATTGATGCAACGTCCTTGACTATGCTTACACTTCATAGGCTATAGCTTATCTGTAATATTATGGGTAAATAGCAATTTCCAGCACACTATTCACTGAAAAAAGCATAATACAAAGAAGATTTATGTTTTCCATAATCTGATTTTATTTAGGGAAGACTAAATGATAGTACAGGATCTGTATTGTAGCTATTATGAGAACTAAATGGCTTGTAACATATTCATACGCCACAGAGATGGAAAGCTATCATCCTAAGAAGCAACTTGCAAAAGTCTAAATGATATTTGGTTTTTTCTAGATTCCTTTCTTCAGGGAGCTTCCAAATCTAAGATTCTCCTGTAAAACAGGAAAAATCTTCATGTGAGTGCTAACACATATTATGTTTCACACTTTTCCTGTCAGTATATTAATAATTATGTACTTATCTGATATCCAAAGTACATCTTTCAGCCTAAATTAGAGAAAGAGAGACCTACAGATAAATTTCACCTTTGATTGTGTCATATCCTGAACAACTAGGCATAAATTTAAAATATTGTAAGCTGAAAATGCATTCAATATACCTAAACTACTGAAAACCGTAGTGAAACAGCAGAGTATGCTGTAGAGTACTATTTGGGGGGTCTCGTCAATATCTGGCTGGCTGCAAGCTATGGCTGTCTGCTGTCACACGGTATTGGGAGAAAATGTCAAATTTCAAATGTTAGAATTTTCTTTGTATTAAATGTGTATCACTTTCACACCACTGTCAAGTTTAAAAATCATAAGTGAATTTACAACAAATATGGGATAACATATTTTAAGTTAGAGGATAGAAAATGAGAGAAAGAGAGAGAGAATCTTCATTCTAGAGTATCTATGAAACTGCTAAGTGATATATGGTTATTAGATTATAAAAGAATATACAGTTTACTTAGGACGTGGCTTAGAAAGGAGCTCTCTCAGTTGAATATTTTAAGGAACTGGAGTTTCAAGTGGCTGGACATCTATACCTCCTTTAATTTGTGGCAATGTTGCAGCTATTTTTTTTCATTAAACAAATATTCTTTTCGGTCTGAAACTCTCATAATGCTCTCATAATGTAATTGCTTCCTTGCTTATTGGTGCCTAAGTTTCACATTCTTTCTTTTCATTCTTTATTTTTTAACTCTGCATATGCAATTTGAAGAAACCTACCTTCACATTCATGTATGTTTTTTGTTTCTAATTCCTTGTTTATTATATAAGCCCTCTGCTATATTTTTTAATTTCCTTTAAGAATTTCTTCAGGGCTGGGGAGATAGCTCCGCGGCACAAGTGCCTGCTGGGCAAGTGTGAGGTCGTGAGTTTGAACCCCGGTCCTGAAAAAAAAAAAAAAAAGAATTTCTTCAGATACAGTATTTGTTTGCTTCATGGTATCTACTTTCCTGTGAAATTTTGTAGTATGTACATTGTTTTTCTGATTTCATTGATAAGTTTCCTTAAGATCATTATTTTGAATTTGGTCCCCAGAAGCTCATAAATTTCCTTCTCTTTGCAAACTACTGAATGTACAGTTACTATGTTCCTCTGGTAATAGCATGTTTCCTTGGTTTTTCATGTTTCTTGTGTTGTTGCACTGACGTCTGCATGTGTGAAAGAACAACCACTTGTTGCAAATCCAAAGCACTTTGAGATATCCCTCACATTTTTCAGGAGGTCAATTATCAAAATGAAAAGCCACACAATATTAAAAGTGTTAGCAATGATGTGGAGAAAACAGAAGTATTTCCCACTGTTTGTGGGGAAGTAGATTGGTGCAGCCATTATGGAAAACAGTGTGGAAGTTCATGAAAAAAATTAAACATAGAATGAGCATTTTAACCAGCCATGCCTTTCCAGAGGAAATGACATCAATAACTAGTAAAGTTATTGATGCTGTCCCACATTTATTGCAATTTATTTATTTATTTATTTTTAATTTATTTATTTATAATAGCTCAAATCAGTAAACAATCTATGTATCTTTGGTAAAATAAAAAACTATGATATAAATGCACATAGTAGAATGTCAGTCAACCCTACCAAAGAATATGTTATTGCCTATGTCAAAAGATGGATGAACTTGGAAGACATGATACTGAGAGAAATAAGGCAGATATAGAACGAAAAAATATTGCATAATTTCACTAATAGGTGGATTCTTTCTTTAAAAAGAAAAGATACAGAGAGACCATAAAGATTCAGAGATGGAGAGTAAAACAGTGTTTCACATTGTTGAAAGGCAAAAAGTGTAGATATCGGTCAAAGGATACAAAGTAGCACATAAATAAATTGAAAAAGTAAAAAGACCTAAAGTATAATATGAAGATTGCTAAAGTAGATTATATCTACCCTGATGAAGGTATGAAAAAGCGTAAACATATAACATGGTAACATGACTTACTTGACTATAGCAATCATTTTATTATATATGTATTTTATAACACCATGTTATATACCTTAACATATTATGTATTTTTAAAAATACTGTTTAAGGATACATATCACTCTGAGTTGAAAAATTACCTTATTAATATGGTTCTTACTATTATTTCCATTGTATAATAAAAGCAACTTGTTAAAATTAATTAAAAAACAAGATGGCTGTGAAAGATAGACTCAGAAACTTTTCTATAAGCTATCTTTAAAAAAAAAGGTCTTGTAATTCCCCTTGATTTAGTATACCTCAGCCCTTTCTCAAACTACCAAAGTCATGGTGCTTTTTCTATTTCTCATATTATCTGGAGGTTGTGTGTTCTGAAAAAATTGAGGTCAAGATAGAGTCCTATCCATTCTCATGCATTTTTGCTCAAATCTCTAGATATAACATACCTTTGCACACACTAAAATCTTTCTCAAAGGATTTTCTTCTTTCATAAGTTTTCAGTACTTTTTTCTATTGTTCCAAAGTTTTATATTATTTCCTTTTCTATTAGACTATGTTACTCATCCAACCAATAGATACTTACTTCCCCCAGTAGCTATTATTATTTTAATTACAAGTAGATGACAACGATGTGAAAGTGAATCTGATAGACATGACCCAGTGGAGATGTCAGACTTCATGTAAGTAATGAACTGTGATGGGTCTCATGAGAGAGTGGGGGAGGTGCGAATATATCAGGACTGAGTTAGAAATCAGAATTGATATCTGTGCTAGAGGGAGATTCTCTAAAAACGTGGTATTAAATAGAAAATTGAGGATACAAAAAGAACTGAACTACAGAAAAGCACTGCAGTGAGCAAACATTTTATGGAGGGGAAGAGATATAAGGGTGAGCATATCAGATATAAAAGGGATTGAGTGGTGGACACAGAAAATTATGTTTGGAAAGAAGAAAATCAAAAGACCAAGCAGAGAAGATAGAAGCAGATCTTACATGGTCTTTTGGTCTTTCTGGTCCTTGTGTGTGTGTGTGTGTGTGTGTGTGTGTGTGTCTGTGTCTGTGTCTGTGTGTCTGTGTGTCTGTGTGTGTTTAATATGAGTTCTACAGGATCTCACTACACAGATCAGACTCACAGAGACCCTCCTGTTTTCAGCCTCCAAAGCACTCAGATTATAGGTGCATAGGTGCAGTCTCAATCTTCAGCTCAGCGCACACCAGGGTTAGGATCCACATGGCACACCGGGTGGGGATTGAACCTAGGTCCCTGCACCTGTCTAAGAAGATGCTTTAATCCACTGAGCTATCTGGCTGGCCTCTGGTCCTGTTTTTAAGAGTTTTTTTTTTCTCTTTTAGGCTAAGGAGGGACCTGGGGAAGCCATGGAAGGGTAGTTGGCAGGAAAGGATCATGATAAGGGCTGTGATTAAGAGAAATTTCTGTTGCTGAATCATTGAGTATGGTTAAAAATGAAAAAGCAACTTGGAAGGGTAAAAAGAAGGTAATTGTAAATATAGCCAGAAATGATGGTGTTCTTCTTAGAAGAGCTTGGACAGCTTCTTAGAAGCCTACTTAAGACTTTGACTACGAAGATAGTAAGTATGTAAGGAAATCAGCCAATATGAAAAAAGCTGAGTTCATTGAGAAGGTTTAGAATCAGGCTGAATGAATGCCGGCAGGTTCCAGGAAGGCATTCATCCCTGCTTCTCAGTTTCTGACCTCATCTCTACAAGGATGTAGCCCGCATGTTTATTGAAGCAAAAATCACAGGTGGTAAATAATTATGTGCTGGGGAAAATAATCAGTGGTTAAATGCATAAAAATCTGGCATCAAAAAGATTTACAGAAAAGGAAGTTGAATGTATTTTTTGATGTGTTCATTCTGAGATGTATGTAAAACTTTAAGAGAATGTTGGAGTACACAGGCTGAAATAAACGGGAATATTGCAAAGTTGCCCACTGCTAACTGCAGTCTGAGAAAAAGAGCACAAAGAATTGAAAAGTGCTTTGAGACCTCACTGAGAGTTGATTTTTAAAAAGTCTGATTGACAAAACAGGAAATTATCTGGGAATAAAACATTCTAAGGTTAGAGAACAGCTGATACAAAGGCCGAGAAAGAAAACTGGCTTTGTATGTTGGGGAAAGATCCAGAGGACCAGAGTGTCTATTAAAGAGGCAAAGAGATGAGCTATTTCATCTCCTTGCTTTGTGAACACACACCCAATACTTTCAGCTGAGTTTTTTCTCATTCTCCTGGATACAGTGCTTAAGGAAAATATCTGAATTAACACGTGGTTTTCTCTAGGGAGCACTCTACTGTCAGAAATTTATACTTAATGGAGACATTTACATACAATATGGCCATGCTGTGGTAGTATGAGATGGGAATGAACAAAGAATGTTATGCTGAAACACAGTGCTGTACATGTAGTTATAGAAACGTGAATTTCAAAAACAACTGAGTGTATCCTGTAAGGATAACTTAAAGTATAAAAAAGTAGTCTGAGACTCATGAAGATCGATTTACTTGAAGTAATAGATATATATCTTCTTCAATGTATAAAAGTTTAATTTTATTTTGGCCGATTTTTTTTTTTTTTGCTTATTTCTTTTCAGCATAGCTTGTCTCAGGGCCAAATATTTTACTAGAGAATAGTAATACAACTATGCTAGTTGCTACATTTTCATACAAATCTCAATTCTCCATATTAAAATGCCTCCAAAATAGAAAATAAATCTTCTCAAAGTTTAAAAAAGATGCCTTCCATATATTTCTCTCAAAAGTACCAGGCAGGCACATTTCTAGGTTTCTAACATTGCATTGTGCCAGGAAGTATATATCCAAACCCTCCCGAGTTATTCATGTAAGCAAGCACATTTACTGGATTACTTCTGCTTCTCTTGGTTCTTGAAATTGGAAACTAAACACCTTTTAAGGAAAAAAAAAGCCTATGGATTCAGAAAAGAAATTTTCCTTTTAAAATAAAACACATATGAGAAATAGTTTTCTTTGTACTTTACCATAGCTTCAAAAGATATCACTGCTTTATAGGAGGGGTAAGGAAACCTTTTTAGGTAAAGGGCAAGAAAGTAAATATATACCCCATTGCAACTACTGAACTGGACTGTATTGGTGTGGAAGTACTCATAGGCAATGCTTAAGTCAAGATGTGTGGTTGTGGTTCAATTAAATTTTATTGATAATCAAGCAGTGGATGATGTTCCGCTTGAGACTTATAATTTGGTTAGCCCCAGTTTAATGCTAATACATTTTTGTAAGGAGTCCACTATTTGGGGACACATATAATGATGACAGTAACACCAAAAAAGTGTATCTTTTCAGTTACTGGTTTTAAGGCATAAAAGCGAAAGGTATAGCTCATTCTCCAATCTAGGGAGTACAGTTATCCTAGTTAATAGAACAACTGGCATCATGTTGGCCATCCTTGTGCTTTCAGTAGTAACCTCATTTGTACAGGAAAACAAATGAATAACTGAAAACTATATTTAGGATACATGTTTTTGGTGTTATTGTTATCATTATGCATGCCCACAAATAGTGGACTCCTTGCAAAAATATCTTAGCATTTGTAATTTGTACAGCCTTGTTTTCTAGTAGGGATTGTCTAGTGATGTGGAAATTCCTCTAATCTTTTGACTTGGGTGGCAATTAATTAAAGCACTAGTTTTCTAATTTGTGTGAAGAACTTTTATATAAACCCAGATGTTATCATTCATTTCTCCTATGCACTTTTTCATTAACAATAGAGTGAACTTAGCGTTATACTATCTACTTTCAATTCTTTTTACCTAGAAAGTGAGAATACAGTGCAATACTATGACATGTGTGTTGCCTTTTCCACATGCAATGTTCTATGCTGCTTATAAAATGTGGAAGAAAGTTGTGTGGCAACAGGTTGAATGCACATTAGCCAAAGAACAAGAAAACAATATGTTTCCAGATTTCCATTAACATCTTAATTTCCTGCAACTTGCTTTAAATACTTGCAAATTTATTTCTAAGAAAACATTCTTAAAATTAAAGCATTTATTGATTCATTCAGTGTATAAAGTAATTTTTCAGGAATCATCATAAGAACATACAAAGAAGCCGGGTGTGGTGGCACACGCCTGCAATCCCAGCACTTGGGAGGCTGAGGCAGGAGGATCTGTGTGAGTTCGAGACCAGCCTGGGCTACAAAAGTGAGCTCAAGGCCAGCCTGAACTGCATAGCGAGACCCTGTCTCAAAAAGACAAAAAAAAAAAAAAAAAAAAAAAAAAAAAAAAAAAAAAAAAAAGAAGAACATACAAAAAATATTTTCTCAGTAACTATTGTTTTGCTAAAAACACTTCTGTTATCTTTCAAAAATTTGATTCTACTTTCTAACATAAATGGCAGAGGCCTATCTTCAGATAATATTATTTTTATGAAGCATTCCTCTCTCCATTGTCTCTTTGTCACATCAGCAAATCAAAGAAAATAGTGTATCCTAAATTGCTAGCCGGTTGATCCTGTCAGGAATTGGATCAAAAAAAAAAAAAAAAATTCTTGGACCAATAATGTCCTTAAAGGTCAACTGAGCTACAGCTGTATCTAGCACGAACCCTGCTACTTATGACATGGGACTGAGAATTCAGAGCCTTTACAGTGAGGACCCAACCAAAGCAGAGGAAAATAGAGCTCTTCTGGTTGCTTTTCTTGTTTCACCTTCTATTAGGCACCTTTTTATTTATTTATTTATTTTGCTATGCCCAGTAAAATGCAAATTGATAAAAGATACATTACAGGGAACATTGGGCTGAAGTATTTATTATCAGTATGTGCAAAAACAGTTGTTTTCTTCATAAACAATTTGTCCCACAATCTTTGATTTAGAAAGAATCTTGTCATTTTTTCTAGTTTCCAGCTGACAATTGATAATGGGCTGTGCTTTTAGGTATATGCTCTAGCTGGATCACAACTGCTACTTTTGACATGATTTCCTATTAAAGAGAAAAAAAAAACATAAGTGTGTGAGAGCATGATGGATTTTGTAGTAATAAGAGGTAACTGTAGCTTCTTCCCAGGGCTGCTAATCTGAGAGCCAACATGTAAACTTCCAGCACAAAATCAAGAAACATGAAAGCTAATGTGATAAATTTTTATTTATTGCCATTATCATGAAGTAAAAAATGAATGTAATATGCCAAGAAAACTGAGTGGAAATAAAGCAAAACAATGGAGAAAATAAATGTCACAAGATTTTTCCTTCAATTAAAACTGAATATGATAACCATCTTTCTCCACATAGAAGTCAGGTAACTGAAGTGGTGAAACTTTTACTTCCATGGCAACTCTAAATCAGGGGCATATGGTAAGAGATTTGGGACAGATGGATACATTGTGAGGCCACATTTATTGTTATTGCTAAAACTTTTACTTCCAGCATCACCAAAACTGGCTACAGAATTTCATTATCATATTGTGAATATATTCTTGGGTCAATAACATCCCTCAGATAAATGCATAGAAATGCCTTGTTATGAATTTACATGTGTCAGTCATTATATGAAGAAGCTATTATAGATGTTTCCCTTAACCACGATAACCAAAGTTACCTTGGTTAGAATGCTGTACATAGGTCTGCAGGTACGAGGTCCTGAGTTTGATGCCCTGTACCAAAAAAAATAATTATACTGTATATATTTGATATATCATATTTTATATTATGTTATTTACAGTTTATTATATATATTAAAGTGCAGACTTTAACTTTATATAAATCATTACATGAGGATTGTTCTGTCCAAGTTCCAATGTTTCACAGACACCAGTCATGAGAGTAAGAATGGTTCAGTGAAAATTATCACAGCTAATATTTAACAATATGGTGTGCTTATTCTGATGCTAGCAGGTCAGCACACTTTATTTCTTTCTTGTAATAGGGGTTGATACTTTGAAAAGTTACCTGAGAAACCTCTGCTTCATTAATCTATGCATAATTATTATTAAGTGATGGAAAATAATCTGTGGGACAAATGAATTTTCTAAAGAATTTCAATTAACCTTAACAAAAGAACAAAAGCTGTGTTCTTTGGATGTTGAGGAATGAAGGTAGAAGTGATGAATTCTTCTAAATTGTTTTATTAGCTTGCTTTGGTCCTCACAAGAATCTACTCATTGGGAGACAATAAAAATACTTTGTTCTTTGGGATCCGAAAGAACAATTCTATAGTACAAATTATGTGTGGTGGGATAAAATGCATGCTTGTATAGGTCAATTTACTGAGCCCAACTTAGTAATTTCTAATCAAAGTTCTAACATTATTAACTTCAGAGGAACCCATGGATAAACTGTGTTTATGACAAATCCATGTAACTTTCAGGGTCATAGATATCCCATAGTCTTTCCTGCTTTAATAGAGGATCATTTTGAAATGCTCCGTGCCATGGTCACTTATGAATTTATCCATTAATGACAAATAGATTTAAGGCCAAAATCTACTTTGTTCCACAGATATGAATGTGTAGGAGATAATAGCTGTGGGTTATAAACCAAGAACAGATGAACCAATCAGCTTGAAACAGAGGTGAATTACACTGACAATTTATGTAAGTTGACAAGTACGTAGAGAGAACAAGAAAAAGTGGAAAGATACTAATAAAATAAGTATAATATTGGGACATTTGGAGAGGATCAAAGGGTTCGGCTTATGTAGGCTTAAGTGTTTTGACAGTTATTTATAACATCTAGGTGAGTAGTATTGGCATATTCATGCATGAGAAAAACACCTAGACCTAATAGATCAGGCAGGCAATAAAGAGGATAGGGACCAATTATTTGCACTGGCCATCAAAGCAAGAAAATAATTAGCTTGGCCCACCAGGGAAAACTAAAGTTAAATATTAAACAGTTTCTTACATGCCACAAGTGTTTTATTAAAGTCATTTTCATATATTTATTTGGAGAGGAAGAGAAGAGACTTAAACTATAAGGCTGAAAGCAATGTATCAGTATATAGTGGTCAGGAGATAGGGTGTATATAAGTAGGCTCATTGCCTATTATACCAGAAATCCGAATTATATCTGTAGGCCTAACAATGGGGAGTGCCTAACGTTTTGTGGCAGAAGTCTAGCTTCAGGACCTAGAATCAGATGTCTTCCCCATGTACAGATTTACCAAATTAGAGCACCCAGAGAAAGGGCATTGTTCAGGGTAACCATACAATCATGTGAACAAACAACTTTCATAGTTCCCTTGTTTATCATTGAGCAAAACAATATCTTCAGAGATGAGGCAGGCACCAGATTACACGTAAAAGTCTATATAATGAACTAAAAGATACCACAATGGGAAACCCATCCCTAGCCTGCATGAATGAAATTTTGCTTTTATATGAAAATGCCTACTTAATAGAATGGCTTTTTACTAATTAGTGAATGCAAAATTCTGAGCAAAAGAAAGAAATTCAAGGTGAATGGTACTTGTGTTTAACTTACCCTACAGCTACTTTCATTGAAAGGTAAGATATATAGAGAAAAGTCTTTTAGTAGCCCTGTGAGTAGAGTTAGAGAGAGAGAGAGAGAGCAGAGGGTAGATGAAAACATTTAGAGGGAAAGTTCTCTGACATTAAGACCTCTTTGCATTATGTGAATCAGTGTAACTACCAAATGCTCATTTGGGAGACCTACTGAGCACTAGTAGTGTACCCGGAACTATGTTGGATTTTTGGGCCCCCAAAAAGTATAAAATAGCATTTGTAACTCAAACTAAAAGTCAGATAAAATATGATATAGGGTTGTGAACCTCTGGTTCCGTGTTGAATGCTTGTTTGTTTTAATCCTCAAAATATTCGCAGCAGGACATCTCAGGGATTACCCCCCTCAATTTTCCATTGAAGAAACTAAGGTATTAAATCACTAAAAATTAGAGTAAGAGCTTAAATATGGTAAAGTTCCAGAGTAAGACTATGATTCCAAAGTGCACCTGACTTCAAAACCTATACTCCTATCGACAGATGGTATTCCCTTTCTCATGTAAATAAACTTTTAAAGGACATTCAATGTTAGCACCTAACCTCCTACTCACAGCATGCAGAATCACTCCATCATTATTTATGTTATGCTTCAGCTCATTTATAAATGAACTTTTTGTTGTTGTTGTTGTTGACCAGCCTAAGTAATCTAGCCGCATTGAATTCCTCTGCATAGCAATGGGATTGATTCCAGAAAACAGGGTATGAATGAATGCACAGGTAGGGGTGAAGTGAACCTAACAAGAAAGGTTGGAGAGGATCTAGCAGATCATTAAACAGCTGTCTTTCAAATGTGCAGAATATCATCCATTTGAAATCTGGGGACTTCCTTTATTGATTCTTCCCAGGGAAGTTACTATTTTTTTTATATGTATGTGATGTACTCTATCCATAATACAGCTCTACATGGTGACACTCAAATGCATTATGGAAAGAAAAACATCTGCTAATCATGTGCAGTGTTTTGTTGTTGTTGCTGTTGCATCGTGGAAACAGGAAGGCGAAGTTTTCTTCTTCCTTTCCAAATTTTATACTGTGAAGGAATGTGACTTATTTGGTCAGAAGGAACACATATTTTTAAATAAATATTTCCTCATTTTGCTTTCTCCCTGTTAACATTCCCTGTTTTCTTATTTGTTCATTCATTAACTAGGCACTGTGTGTCTACTGTGCATCAGGTACTAATTTATACACATGAATAACAGTACAAAATTTACAGCATTGCTCTATTTAAGGAGTTCATTCAGAGGCCGAGGATGTAGCTCAAAGGCAGAACTCTTGCCTAGAATGTACAAGGGCCTAGAATTACCAGGTAACACAGTGAACAAAAAGTTGGGGTGCACCTGTACCAATGGCAAAGTACAAAAAAGCATGAAAGAAGTTTATTAATACACTTTACTGGAAAACAACATGCTAGCTGGGGAGATAGCTCAGTAGAATAAGTGCCTGCCTGGCAATCACAGGTCCTGAGTTCAATCTCTGGTACTGGAAAAAAAAAAGAATATGCTAAATAGAAAGCTAAAACATAGTACAAGGATAGAGAAAAAGTGACAGGAAATTTGTTCTTTTTTGTATGGCAGTTCAGGAAAACTTCTGGGAGATGATATTTGAATGGAATTTTGTGGAATTGAGGGAATATGGCACTTACATATAAATAGAAAAAGTAGGAAAAACAGCAAATGCAAAATCTGGAGCAATAGGATATATGTACAGTGCCTTCAACATCTTTTTTGTTGTGAATGATGTTAGATGCAGAGGGAGTGAGTGGCAAGAAGTTCGGAGGTCCAGGGGGCATACATTTCATCTCAGACGCCCTACTTACTAGACCCTACCAAACTATACACAATATCAAAACCATCACATTGACACTAGTACACAGCGTACACCTTATACATAACTTGCTAGTTTTTTCATCTGTTCATTTGGTCGTGTGCCTCCTTTCAGCCTTACACGATGAATGGAATCACCTAAGCACTACGAGACACAGAATGATTCCAATATCACAATGGAACTATATCAGTTACTCCTTTAGGATTATAGCCATTCACATCCCCAAACCCCCTCATTTCTGACAGCCAGTAATCTCTTCTCCGTTCGTATAATTATGTCTTTTAAGAAATTTGAATCAACAAACACAGAGAGATAAATTGACTCAGATCACTCTAGTTGCTGAATGGAGAACTGACAGCTTAGTTGTCAATCAGGAGGCAGAGTGCCTATGCGATCATGCACTGGAAAAATAACAGTAATTCTAAAGCAGGTGGGCTTCAGGGGTGGCAAGGAGATGCTGATGAATTCTAAAATTTTGGGAGGCATCACTAATACTTTTGTGGACATGTGCAGTATGAAAGAGAAATAGAAATCCATGATAAATTTATGGTAGATGGAAAATAGTAGGAAGAATGAATGAAAGCCTTTCCCAGTGGTTAGATCGCTAGGGGAAGGAGGAGGAAGTACAAATTTGGTTTTGGATATTGCTAGTTTGAAAACTTCTTAGAAATTCCAGTAAAATCATAAGTAGCTCAGATAGCTGTAAGTCTGAAAGTCAGGGAAAAAGAGTGCTATAAGTGGAGAATCATCTGTGTGTAGAGACTATTCAAAGTTGTGTCAAAGTCATGTACCTGCGGAGCTGCATGAAAATGCCTATTGCTCCATATCCATGACTGAATTTTAACTGACCTTGGAGACAGAACAAGGATAAGCCTTTATCTGTGCTGATTTTGGTCATTTATCTTCATGAATCAGTATGTCTCTAAAAATGAATGCATGTCTCTAAAAATATCTAAATGTCCTTGATGTACACAGAACATACTGGTATAGCAGTCTTTCTTTGCATCCATGGTTGTACGGAATTGTGAGTGTTTAAGGAATAATTCTTGGGTTTCATTAACACACGCATACTTAGGAGAAGCAGAGGAATGTCACCAATGAGCCCCAAAGAATATTTCCTGAGAACAAGAATGTGGGATGTATTGGTGTCCTTTGCTCCTCTTGCTGCTTTCCTTTACACATTTTATGTTTAAAATGTCTCCTTCACTGACTTGACTTGGTGGTACTCTAATTCTGTACCCTTTGCAAGTGATTTTGTTTCACCTGAGCTCAGTGTCTTTATCTATGAGATGATGATCTGACGATATTTTCAGCCATAATTTTAAGGTTTTCTTTCTTTCTTTCTTTCTTTCTTTCTTTCTTTCTTTCTTTTTTTGCGGAACCAGGGATCAAACTCAGGACTTTGTACTTCCCAGGCAGGTACTTGTGCCTCTGAGCTATCTCCCCAGCCAATTTTTAAGATTTTGAGAACTGAGCTCCACTGTTTTTTGGGGTATCAGTTATCTCTCGTTAACCCTCCTTTGCTGGATCTTTCATGCCCTTCAGAGAATAAGAGGCACACCTTCTTCAGGTAGGGGTTGTGTGTTATTAATACCTTCCCAATCCCATTAACTCATGTGTTCAAAAAATTAAGACTGTTATCTTAGATAAGTTTGCATTTTGTAGGAGTCTTTAATACTACAGAGAGGACTGAGAAAAAGAAAATTAATATATATTAGCAGTCTATTAAGCACCAGGAATCGTGAACATGTTATTACACTGATCATTCAAACAGCTTAGATATTATTGCTATTATATACTTAAAAAAACCAAGTATAAAAGAAACCCAAATTCTTCTGTGAAACACTGCAATTGATGACTACTAAAGGGAGTATATGAACCTTGATTTCATTGCTTCAAGAGCCACACTTTCCCCAGGGAACATCCGAGCATTTACAACAAGGAACATGAAATTTAAACATAGGGCCAGTGATGGAAATTGCCTGGTGTCAGCATGAAAGCTGAACACTGTATCATATTCTCACTACAGTGCAAAGGTGGCTTCTACTCAGGGAGCCTTGCTGGTTCTTTTCTCTCAGAATATGTTTGAGAATCCTGTAGTGTAGGAAATTCTCTAAATTTTATGAGGCTGTAGGAATACCATTAGATGTCTGACAGTTACCTCCAACACTTGGGAGTATGACTCCTAAACTATATATTGATTATTTCTACAACTCCAAAAAAATTGAATCAGAAATATGGTAGCTTTGTATTTAGCCACAGTGGTTACTTTTCATTACAATAATTCTAGCCTGACAGATCACATGTAGTCAGAGCAAACAAGAAAGTCAAAGTAAAACTTAAAGTTCATTGCTCATTTTCTTTCTGGATGTTTGCACAGGAAGCAAGAATAAGACATGTGTGTCATAGCCTAGTTTATCGTCCAGAGTTCCTCATACTAAATGCATGTGAGCTTAGAAAAGACATTAAATATTATTAAAATTACATAAATCAGCATATTTAGAATTTATTGTTTTCCTTTTCAGAAGCCAAACAAGAACCCACTGCATATGTCAGCAAAAAATGGCAGTGATCTTATCATGTGTAATATTAAAGTTTAGAATTGCAAGCCGCAAATCTCATATTGTTCATTCTAAGAAACTAGTATTGATTGATATCATGTACTACAACTTGTACTCTGGGTCAAGTTCCCATACAGCAAATGTCATTGCAATAAAAATTCTATAAACCTACATCAACAAAACCTTTCATGTTTGAGCCAACAGTCTGATAGTATTAAGCAATTCTGAGTACCCTTTACTAGGAAATTCTCAACAATTATTTATCCTGGCCAGTAAAGGTTGACTGCATTTAAAACACAGCCATCAGTGTAAGATTGTTTCTAAATCAAGCTTTTGGATAAGTCAAATCAAAGTTGGCATGCAATAAATGTTTGTTGAATGAATACTGAATAGGGATATTCATCTAATCCACTCTAAAGAGTGCTGATTTCTAAGCTACTAGGTCAATGCCTGGCATATATATCCTCAAGGAATGAATGGACACAGAGTAAATTTTTTCCAAAATGCAAATTCAATCATGTCATTTTCCTACTTAATATCCGTGAACAGATTAGCATAGCCTCCAGGCTCCAGGATGTTATTCTGACCAGTGTTTCTGAAACACTACTGTACATAAAAATCACCTGGGGATCCTATTAATAAACTGATTCTAATTGTATTATTTAGGGGGATATAGCCTGAAATTCTGCATTTCTCACAAGTGTCAATATAAGTTGCAGCAGTGATGCTAGTCTACAAAGTACAATTTGAGGACATTAACTAATTTACATAACATAAAATACTGTTCTTTCATGAATGGATCCCAGGTTATTCTTCACTACTCCACTAAAATGGGTTTTGCTACAATTTCTACTCCCCTCCCCCAAAGTTATGATCTTCTGATGTCCCTAAATGCTGGGTTTTCTCCAATTCATGACATCCTTTGAGTTTCAGGTCAAATATCATGTGTGCTGAAATTGTCTGCATTTTCCCTTAGTCTGGATTAGTGTTACACTCATGATTTCACTGTGCAGCCACAAGGCATAAAGCTGTCATATACAACTCATCACAGTGTATAGTGGTGCCAATAATGCCATTAAAGTGCCTGTGTGAATATGAGAGAGTGGGTTAGGAGATTTTTGTGAAACAGGATTTGCAAAAAAAAAATCCTGATTATACTTAAATTCTATATTTATTTGTAATGACCAGTAAAGGGTACTACAATCCCTTAACCCATCCCATATCAGCACTTCTTTTCTCCTTATGACATACTTTTGTTTATGAAATATCAGCTCCCCAAATATCACCAACACAGCCTATCAATAGCTTAAGTTTGAGTTTATACTTACTATTGTAAATGTAGTATCTCTATCAAGGCTACCAACTTGATTGAGTTTTGATATATTTACAAGGTAAATGGTGAAGATAAACTTAACTGGTAATGTGAAGTTTGGTTTAGTGTAGATCTTTTAATATGAGGAAATGTTTTGAACTGTTTCAAGTTCATGATGTTGTTGTTGCTTAAAATTAGTGGAAAAGCTGTAGAAAAGATTTTGATTTGAGTTTTTCACAGAATTTTGGTATACACTATACTGATACTGTCCATTGAAAAATTAAAGGAACTTTTGGGATGCTGTTATAATGAGCTGAGAACCTATTAGCCTAGGCAAGACATGCTTAGGGTAGTGAAGTTATGCTAATTAAGATCATGGAAGAGTAAATTATGTTAGTTTAAACAGTCAATTTTCTTAGTATTAGGCATAGATACATTTGATAGTTAGGGGTCAAGCTCTTTCTGGTGGTATAGAATATTGGTTCACTTAGACTGAAAGTTTCCTAAAAATAATGCAGTTATTTAAAAAATTCCTAGTATCATGAATAATGCCAAAAATACAATAAATATCCAGTAATAATTGGGTAGGTACTCAAGAAAACTTTCACATTAAATAAAAATGGCAACAAGATACAAACTCAGTATTATTTAAAAGAATAGCATTGTTTTCCAGTGACTTTGGATACCCAAAGTGTAGTCCACAGTGAAGCAATGTCTAACCCCTTGGACCTAAATATAAATATACCATACCTAACCTAGTGATTAGGCTTTGCATGTTTAAGAATTCACCTAAGTGGTGTGTATTGCATTACATTTTGAGGAGCACTGCTTTAGTATCTATCCAGTACTGAACTCCTGATGAGGTATTAGTAGTTCTAGTCACAGATGTAGAAACTGAAGTCAGAAATTTTAAATGATATGTAGAAGGCCAAGCACTTATAAGCTGCCAAGCCAAGACTATTCAGTCTTTTCTCTTGATCACACGCAACTGAGCTTCTTCCTTACACTGTAATATAATATTACTAATACAAGCGAGCAAAATATGTGAAAAATCTAAATAATGATATGTGCTTGAAAAAGACAAAATTCTTTTGACTCTAATTTAGCATTCTTTTCAAGTTTTATGATTCAGAAAAATATGAACAGCAGGTCTGAACATTGTTTAGGTGCTAGGCTTTGACTCTTTTGCCATTCAAGGTGTTTATTTTATCATTTTTAATAAGAAATAACAACAAGATAGTTTCAAAACACGTTAGTGTTTTGAAATAATTTGCAATAATTGACACATTGCGTAGTGTTGTTTTCATAATAGTTACACAGAGCACAGGGTGTAGACATGAAGAAATTTCTGACCGATACTGGTAAGGAAAAAGAAAAGAAAGAAAAAGATAAAGATAAGGAGAGCAAAGAAAGAAAGAAAGAAAGAAAGAAAGAAAGAAAGAAAGAAAGAAAGAAAGAAAGAAAGAAAGAAGAATTCTTTGAGCTGAGAGGAATTAGCTGTATACACAGTCCACTGTTCTTGATTTGCATTGGGTTACCTGTGAAACTGGCAGTGTTGGAGGTTGCTAATTAAGCCGACTCGCAATCAACACCCCTCCTTTTTTTAAACTACTAAAAGACCAGAATGACAGGTATCCCAAGCATGGAAAAATCTTTTAAAGGTTCTTAGGAACAATATCTGATTCCTCCTGTGTACATAAGTGCATGGATTTGTTCCTGCTATGCTTCCTCTCTTTTCTGCTTCCAGTCACTTCGTTGATTAATCCTTAAGTCTTTGATTGCCATTCAGCTGTGTTATGCCCTTCCATTTTTATTTCTTCTTTAGAGTTCTTACACTAGGGAGACCATTGGTATTTACACATGTGGTTCTGGTTTATTTCACTTATGAGTATATGTTCAATGTACATCCATTTATATATGAAGTCTTCCAGTTTATCATTCTTTATAGCTGAGTAATACTCCATTTTATGAAAGTACCACATCTTTTTCAACCATTCTTTAAAAGATGGTGATTTTGATTGTTTCCAAGATTTGGCTATTACAAATTGGGCTGTTATAAAGATAGGTGCACAGATATTGCTATGACATGATGTTTTCAGTTCTTCTGGGAAAATTCCCAGTAGCAGAATAGCTGGATTGAATGGGATTTCCATTTAAAGTATTTTAAGGATTCTCCACACTGCTTTCCATAATGGTTGCACCAATCTGCATTCCCTTCAGCAGTGGAGAAGGGTTCCTTTTTCCCCACAGCCTCTCCAACATTTGTTGCTGGTTGATTTCTCTATGATAGCCATTCTTTCTGGGGTGAGATGGCATCTAAGTGTTGTTTTAATTTGCATTTCAGGAATGGCTAGCGATGTGGAGTATTTCTTCATGTACATACAGGCTTGTTGAAATTCTTTCTCTGAGAAGTGTGTGTTCATCTCAGATGCCCATTTCTGGATTGGATCTTTGAATTTTGGGACACTAATGGTTTTCAGTTCTTTGTAAATTCTAGATAGAAAACCTTTGTCTTCATATTTATTAGTTAAAATCTTTTCGAAATTTGTGGGTTATCTTTTCACTCTTGATAATTTCTTTCTTTTGACCTGGAAAAACGTTTTAGGTGGAGGAAGTCCCACTTGTTGATGCTTTCAAATGTTAAACGTGCATTTTGATTTCTGTCCATGAACTTTTTGCCTACTCCTGTCTTCAAGATTTCCTCCCATTTTCTCTTCCAGGAAATTTAATGTTTCTCTTTTAATATTTAGATCTTTAATCCATTTCAACTTTAGTACATGGTGATAGACTCGGGTCAAGTTTTAGTTTTCAGCATGTAGAGAGCCAGTTTTTCCAGCACCATTTGTTAAAGAGGCTATCTTTCTTCCAGTAAGCGTGTTTGGCCCCTTTATCAAAAATAAGGTGGCTGAGTGTGTTTGTATTTGCTTTTGCATTTTCTAATCCATTCCATTGATCCTCAAGTCTATTCTTTTGCCATTATCATGCTTATGTTATTACTGTAGCTTTGTAGTATAACTTTAGGTAAAGAATTGTAATGCCTCCTGCCTTATGTTTGTCTTTTTGGTTCCAAATAAATTTTAGGAATGATTTCTCCAGGTCTGTGAGGTATGTTGGTGGTATTTGGATAAGAATTACATTAAATCTGTATAACAATTTAGGGAGGATGGCCATCTTTACAATGTTTGTTCTTCCTATCGAAGAACAGGGCATATCTTTTCATTTTCTCAAATCCTCTAGGATCTCTCTTTTCAGAGTACTGTAGTTTTCATTGGAAAGGTCTTTTATTTCCTTAGGTTGATGCCTAAGTATTTCATTTTCTTTGGTGCTATTATAAAAGGTACTGTTTCTCTAATTTCTCTCTCGGTTTGGTTGTAATCTGTGTAGAGGAATGCTATTGATTTTTTTGTGTTGACTTTATAAACTGCTATGTTACTGAATCTGTGTATTAGTTCTAGTAGCTTCTTGGTGGAGGTTTTGGAGTCTTCCATGTAGATTATCTTGTTATCTGCAAATAGTGATAATTTTACTTCTTCTTTACCTATTATTATTCTTTTTATTTGTCTTTTTTGTCTAATGGCTGTAGCTAATGACTCCAGAACTATATTGAATAGAAGTGGCGATAGGGGACATCCTTGTCTTGTACTAGATCTGAGAGTAAAAGGCTTCAGTTTTTCCCCATTTAGAATTATGCTAGCTGTTTGATTGTCGTAGATGGTTTTTATCAGGTTGAGGTAGAGGCCTTCTATTCCAATTTTCTGCAGGACTTTGACCATGAATGAGTGTTGGACTTTGTCAAGGTCCTTTTCAGTATCAATTGAGATGATCATGAGATTTTTGGTTTTGGTTCTATTGATATAGTGCATTGCATTTATAGATTTGCATATATTGAACCAGCCTTGTGTCCCGTGGATGAATCCTACCTGGTCATGGTGTATAATCTTCTTCATCACTTGTTGCATTCTACTGGCAAGTATTTTATTGAGGATTTTTGCATCTATGTTCATGAGAAAAATTGGCCTTTAGTTTTCTTTTCTAGTTGCATCTCTTTCTGGTTTTGATATTACTTTAACCTTGTCTCTCAGAATGATTTTGGAAGGATTGCTTCCTTTTCGATTTCATTGAAGAGTTTGAGGAGTGTTAGAATTATATCTTCTATAAACTTCTTGTAGAATTCAGTGGTGAATTCATCAGGTCCTGGACTTTTCTTTGTCGGTAGGCTTTTTATTACATTTCGTATTCCATTGACTATTATTGAGTTATTGAGAGTACTTATGTCTTCTTGATTCAGTTTGGGTAATTTGTACTTTTCTAGGAATCTGTCCATTTTATCTGTGTCTTCAATTCTATGAGAGTAAAGCTTCTCAAAGTAGCTATTTATGATCCTTTGTACTCTGCTGGGTCTGCAGTAACTTCACCCTTCTCATTCCTTATTGTTTGAATTTGAGTCCTTTCCTCTTTTTGATGTTGTTAGCTAGGGCCTTATCAATTTTATTCAATCTTGCAAAGAACGAGCATTTTGCTTCATTAATTATTTACATTGTTTTCCTTGTCTCAATTGAATTCATTTCTGCTCTAATCTTAATAATTTCCTCCTGTCTTTGGGCTTTGGATTTCGTTTGCTCTTCTGCTTCTAGTTGGTTTAGTTACTATATGAGAGCGTTTACGTGCTTCCATTCTGTTTTCTTAATGTGTGACTTCAGAGCTATAAATTTCCCTCTAAGAACTGCTTTCATTGCATCCCATAAATTCCAATAGTTTGTGTTTGGATTTTCATCAAATTCTAGATGTTGCTTAATTTCTTGTTTAATTTCATCTGTAACCCACTGGTTGCTGAAAAGAGTGTTGTTTCCATGTATTTCTGGAGTTCTTTTTTAAAATTTATTTTATTTTTTTTCTTGTTTCCAAACTTTTGTTTGTTTATTTATTTTATTTTTATGGCCAGCTCAGCGCGCCCCCAGGGCGGGGCTGGCACAGCATGTGGTGCTGGGGAGGGGATCAAACCAAGGTTCCTGAAGCCACCCAAACTTTCCCAAGCACGCGCTTTAGACCACTGAGCCATCCCACCAGGCCCCCTGGAGTTCTTGTAGTTTCTTTTGTCATTTATTTCCAGTTTCACTGCACTTTGGTCAGATAATATGAGTGGGATAATTTCTGATTTCTTGCATATATTTAAGCATGACCTATGTACTAATATGTGCTCTATTTTAGAAAATGTACCATGTGCAGCTGAAAAAAATGTGTATTCAGAAGTGGTTGGGCGGAACACTCTGTGTATGTCTAATAATTCCAGTTGTTCCAAGTTCTGGTTCTGTTCTGCTACTTTGCTAATTTTTTGTCTGTTTTACCTACCTACCTTTTTCGGATAAAGGAGTATTACGGTCCCCTGTTAAGATTGTGGTATTGGATATTAGGTTTTTCATACCCATCAGTTTTTGCCCTATATAACTTGCTCCTCTCATGTTGGGTGCATACATATTTATCAGTGTTACCTCTTCATCTGTAAATTTTTCCCCTAACCAGTGCGTAGTGACCTTCTTTATTTTGTTTGATCAATCTTGGTTTGAAGTTTAGACTGTCTACAAACAGGATTGCTACCCTGCTTTTTTCTTTTCTTTTCTTTTCTTTTTTTTTTTTTTTTTTTTTTTTTTTTTTTTTT
>PVJA010019184.1:6906-17436 GCA_004027025.1 Myocastor coypus | reverse complement strand
TTAATTGGAGAATTGAGTCCATTTGCATTGATGGTTATAATTGAAATGCATTGACTTTTGATAGACATGACTTTTACTAACTAAGGTTTACCACTTTTTCTCCTGTGTTTAGTTGAGTACCATATTTGGTGGCATCTTTCTGTTCTCATTTCTTGGGATTGATTCATTTTGGTCCCTCTCTAAAATATTCTTTAGTATACTGTGTAGGCTTGGCGTTGACGTCATGAAATTCTTCAGTTGTTCCTTGTCATGAAAGTATTTCACTTCTCCCTCAGACTTGAGAGTTTTGCTGGTTATAGCAGTCTGGGCTGACATTTGTTTTCATGAAGGACTGAAGCATTCTGCTCCATGCTCTTCTTGACTTCAGGGTTTGTGAGGAGAAATTTGTCATTATTCTGATGGATTTTCCTTTAAATGTGATGTGCTTCTTTTCTCTAGCAGCTTTAATATTCTATTCTTCTGCTGAATTTCTAGAATCTTGACTGTTATATGTCTGGATGTGCTTTTATTCAGGTTGATGTTATTTGGGGTTCTGTATGCTTCAGTTAGCTGAATGTCTGATTGTGTTCTCATATTTGGGAAGTTTTCTGCTATTACTTCTACCCATATTCCTTTTATATTATTTGTGTCAACTCCTTCCTTCTCGTTAATTTCTATGAATCTCACATTGTTCATTTTTGCATCATCTTTTAGATGTTGAATTATTTTTTTTCCCGCATGCTAGTTTTTTTTTTTTCATAAGATGACATACCTAGTTGTTTTAAAGAGATCCTGTCTTACCTTTTTACTAGCTGCAACTGTGTCTTAAAGATCTGAGACTCTGTCTTCCCTTTTGTTCATACGGTTTTTTCAACTTATAATTGAGATTTTATTTTCTTGTATATGTCTTTGAAACTGTTTCATGCGACCTATTTCTTTCCTATAGTGCTCAACCAGGGAATGCATCATTTGTCTATTCTCATCTAATTTTTTATCAATATCATCTTTAGTAATATTGATGTCTCTCATTATAGTTATCCTTTCTCTCTCTAGTTCAGAGTTTATTTGTTTTGTTCTCCTCTGTACCTTTCTCTAGTTGTCCCCCTACTTTGGATGCTATTAATTTAGATAAGTCTTTTTTAACTTCAGATATTATTTCTGCTCTGGTTTCCTCTATACGTTTCTCCTGTTGTTTGTCCACTTCATGCATTTCTTTTTTTACTTTAGATGTTATCTCTTTTGTGAGTTGCTCTATATGTTTCTGCACTTGTCTGTCTACCTCAGATGCTACCGATTCAGAGATTTTGTCTGCATAATTCCTGTTTTTTTCCATGATAGTGTCTTCTGTATTTGTTTTTGGTGGACTCGGGACCTGAGATTGGATCTTGCTCCTCGTCTTTATCATTTTTTATGGCAGTGATCTCTGAGCTTTGATGAACTTATGCAGTTAATGTCTATGGAAATTTGGGTCAGGATCCACCAAGCTTGCAGCCCCCCCCCCGAGAAGTGCTTGACTGAGATTCCGCGATCAGGCATCTGGCTGCCAGGAGGCCTAGAGTGGGTCAGGACAGTGGTCAGCAGTGTGGGTATGGTTGATGGTCGTATGGGGCCAGGTGTTGGAATCAGGGCACAGGCAGTTGTTGAGTCAGGGGATAAACTCCGGCTGGAGAGTACTTACCTGGCTGTCATGAGGCCTGGCCAGGAAAGTGGGTGGAATTGGAGCTCAGGCTGTTTGTGAGTCAGGGGATCTACACATGCTGAGGCTGCTGTATGACCTGGTTGGGATGGCAGGCTCAGACTGAGGTGGAGCCGGGCAGGCCGCCAAGCTGCTGGATCAAGATGTAGGGCGGGCAGCTCCGAGATGGAGCCGCTGTGCTGCTGGCTCTAGATGGTGAACAGGCCGGTTTGAGATGGAGCCGCCACACTTCTGGATGAATATAGCATGCGAGCAGGTCCCAGGGGGAGACACCGCACTGCTGGGTGAAGATGGCATGGGAGTGGTTACCCCATTGAAGATGTTTGATGTGCCTTCTGCCAGAGTTTCTCATGACCTCTATGATGCAGACCACAGCATACTGAAGAAAAAACTGATCGTTCTTCATGTGAGATCTGGTTAACTATGAGCTGCTCAAGGAGAAAAGAGAGCTATTTGCAAATAATATTGATAATTTATAAGGAGAAGACATCTATTGTGTCTTCTATTGTAAAATCTGTACTTAGGAAGTCAGAAAGAGAATCCAAGCCGGGTGCATTTACATCTGCCAAGCTGGATAACTAGTTTTAGCATTCCAGAGATGGTGCTGAAATAGCACCTCAAGTATCAGGCTTAATATAATTTAATCTATCCATGAGGCAATTGCTGATGATTTTTAGAGAAGAAAAGACAGACAGCCCAAGTAACGTTGCCAGTGAAATCATATGCCCATCATAGCAATCCTTAAGACACAAATACTGGTGCATTTTTCCTCCATTTATCATTGATCTTATCATCTGACAAGTATTTATTTAGCACCTGTTATGGATGCAGTTCTGTAAGGTAAAGCTGCAGATGTAAGAGGGCCTACCTGAAGGTATGTGTAATGCTATGAGCAGAACCAGGAATTCTGAGCATGTAAGCTGAGTATTACTTCAGAGGAAACTTAGAAGTGGAGAAATAGGCAGTAACCAATGTGTGAATCAGTTGTGGTATGTGAACATTTCATTGGAGTATAAGGGCAGAGACACTGCTTAGGTTATTAACTTCTTGTTTACTTTTGGGTGCACTTAATTACTCTGTGTATTAAACAAGCATATCGTAATCTGCAGGTATTGTAATAAACAGAATGATAAAGCCACCTACATCAACAATGACATCTACAAATTAAGTATGTTCCTCATATCATTAGTCATACACAACTGTGCCTGTCCAAGAGACATTAGCCAGAAGTTGCTTGCAGGTACTCGACTATGGGAAGTTCTTTTGTGAATTAGGTTACATCCTCCTTGACAGTTCTCATTCTGTTTTAGGGCCATAGTATGGTAAATAATGTGCCTATAAGTTTAGAGTTGTGGAAAAGTTGTAGAAGATGTACAACTTGCAGGAGGAATATAAGTCTTTTATTTGATCCAGTGTGTGGAGTTAGTATAAGGCTTTCATAAACAGCTGTGGAGGTTAATAAAATAATAATGTACATTCATATTTATAGCTGTTTATAAATATATCAGCGTGTTAATATCTCATATTCCTTCATTGAGGAGTGGGTCATTTTAATTAACTATGAACATATTAAAATTAAAAGAGTAATAGGCAAATGGTAACTTACATTGTTTTTCTTTAACAAACTCACAGTGTTACACCAATGGATTTGCTTAAATATTTTTTTCCTTTTATCAGAATGTGTAAATAATTTGCCAATTCTAATTTTACCCTCTTATTAATTCAACATTCTGTATTTAGCCAGAATTATAAAATGCTGACTGTATTCTAGATGCTAAGGCTGAAGTTTCAAAGCCAATCAGTAAAGTTTTTCGTAGCTCTCAGAGTGAATGATCTCCCTTTAAGCACTGGTTCTCTGGCTTGCCACAGTGATTTAAATATTGTTACAAAAAGAAGAAAAGGGCCAGTCTCTGTGTGGACAAACATGCCTTAAGTGCCTCTGGAGAACAGCCCCTTTGGATAATGCAGCCTGTGCGTGCAGTGGAATTGAGTCCGATCCATGATCCAGCAGAGCTTCAGCCCAGGATTTCTTTAGAGCCTTTGCTACACACAAAGTTGGCTGATGTGCCACTCAGCATCCCAGCAGCTCTTTCTCTTCACACTAGCAATGGCAAAGCTTTGTGCGGAAGCATTGCTGGCTGATCCGAACTAAAATCATCCGTGGGGACTAGAAAAGGTTTTTGCACACCTTATTAAGGTAGGCAAGTGTGGCTGAGTGTGCGGGTGTGCCTAAAAGCCAGAAGACATCTGTTGAGAGGAAAAGTGCTCTTCCGTGGGTCTGGCAGCCTCTATGTAAGTCTTCTATTCTGATGCAGGAGCGTGAGAGCAGTAGGTGGGAGGAGATGCTTTTGTACTTGGAAGGCTGAGGTCCAGATTAAGTGATATTGTAACAGCTAGTTAGAGGCAAAGTAAAGGGCTGGAGATCAAAGCATTCAAAAATGCATCCTTCCATTAAGTCTCTTAAGTTAAACCATATCATTGTAGGGGATAATGAAAAAAGAAAAAAAAAAAGCAGCAAGGGTGAGTAGCCCAAATCTGGAAGGTCTTTGAGCCTCTCTGGTCCTCCTGCTTTTCAAGTCTCCTAACAGCCAATTTGTTTAGCTCGTCTGGAAGGGGCAATTCATATCCACTTCTCTCTCCTGGAACATTTCTTTCTTCTGTACTCCACCGGGGAACAATAGAGTTTAATAGTAACAAGCAATCTTTCTCCCAAAGCTTGTGCCCTCCTGTGCCTTTAAAGGTGTTTTTAAGAGACTTCTGCTAGGGAAATCTTAGTGCCTATACATTAAGGTAGTAATTAACTTTTACTATCAGTGCTTCCGTTACATTTTCTCTCTTTCCTCTCTACTAAAGGAGTCATTAAAATTCGTTGTGAGTAGCATAAAACTTTATCATAAACCCTTGCTTAGCTTAGCACACCTTGCTCTTATTTTATAAAGCAAGGTTCTCTCTCTCTCTCTCTCTCTATATATATATATATATATATATATATATATATATACATATATATATATATATATATTTCCCATTTTAGATGTAAAATTTGTTTGTGCTGCCACAATGAGAAACACTAATTTGAACCTTTACATTGTATTTTATCTGAAAAAAAATACTGTTGTGAAAAGTTTGATTTGTTCAAGTCTTATGATGTGAAATCTTTAACACATCATTTCATCTGGACACCTCCAGATTGTATGCTTCTTTATTTCAAGTAATTTTGCATTTGACATAGCATTGGACAATCCAATGGAATGATTTATCTTTTATTTATATTTGAAAAAGTTGTTAACTGAGATTTTTCTTTCAGTAACAGTTTAGAAACGACAGCCAGAGTAGGAAACTAGACTTGCACAGTACATTAATACTTCCAAATTTTACCTTTGTGATTTGTCAATACCCTGGCCCTGAAGTAAAGGCATAATATATAATGCAAGTTATGTTTTAATAAAAGAGAAACTGTTATAGGCTACTTGCTATACCTTTGAATGTTGTAAAAATTTTTGATATATTTATAACCTCTTTTCTCTCATGAGGTTTACTTTGAAAGTGAAGCATGCTCAATAATAGGCAGACATCAGCTTCTATGTTACAAATTTACATGCTGTCAGTTTTGTTATTACATCTGGAATGTGTGGGAGAGAAAAAGATACCAAGTTTTATTATTTATGTTAAATTGTGGAGCTTTAGATTGATATTTTTGAATGCATTTTCATTATAGTTTCTGCCGCGGAAGTAGCGTGAAAGCTTTCAGGAAGATGGAGTGGTGTAATTACCAGGTGCACACATTCACTAATCCTTCCTGGCTAGAGAACGCTTCAAGTTCTTCTCCAGTGGCCCATTCGTAAAGCTATAAATATCTAAATTGTGTCAGCCAAGAAGTCACACAGAATGGTGGCTCTTTTTGAGTTCAATTTCATGCACTGTTGCTTTAGTCTTGTGAGGAAAGCACTAAATTCCTTAGGATATTCTTACTTTTAAAGTTCCCGAAAACAAAATATCAAATCAGTGAGGATTTAATTTAAAATACACACAGATTTTTTTTTTTCACAAACTACATTATCCGAGTAATGTCAAACAAAGTATATTTCAGGTCCATTTCTTAAGACCTTGTCTTGTTTTGTGTGATGAAGACTATAGCTCAGATTTGGGTAATTTTCCAACAGATTTATAGCTGAGAGTCTATCAATCTCTCCGCTATTTCAAGTCTGAACACCCCATGTGCATTCTCTGCAGCAGTGGAATGTTTGCATTGTGCGCAGAAAGTATAGATGATTCAGTTGCAAATAATACTTAAAAGTACTCATTATAAGTAATCATTACTTTCTTAATAAAGGATGCACAAAGAGATTTTCTGTGTGTAGGCTTTAAAAAGAGAAATATAAAATAACATAAGTAAAAATGTATAAATACTCCAATAAAACCTTTCTCCATATGTAAGTCCTTGCTGTCCTTTAAAATAAGTAAACTAATAGAGACATTAGAGAAAAATCTTCGTTTCTTTAAGACACATATAAGAATTCTCCTTATGAAAACAATCTGACAGTGGGCGTAACTTTCCTCACTAGAAATTTGCAATGTCACACAACAATCATATTGTAAAATTCACAATATTATTCCTAGTTAGTTTCAGGAGTGAAGCAGACCCACTACATATTCAAAATGAGTAGACAAAATATATTTGTATCTTAATGTATTTCTTAAAGTTTAAAGGTCCCCAAACATTACTGTTTTCTATTTTTTGTTTGTATATATCAGTGATATTAGAAATTAAGTAATTATTATATAATATTTTCCAGAATATTTAAAAACTCTTTAATTATTATTTTATCTTTGATTTGACAATTTCAAAATTTATGAACTTTTTCATTTTTAAAATAGCAGCAGTTAATATGATCTTAGAACAAATGCTCACGAGCACTTTTATTCTTTGGAGACTGTGATAACCACACATTATCAGTAAAAGAAAGGGCAAGGCATGTTTCTATTTGAAGTGAATATAAAAATATGTGCATGTGTGGGTGTGTGGGTGTGTTATTTAAAAATATAAGTCAAGAGACAAATATAGGATCCAGGAACATTTACATTCTGTCTTCTACTCTTTGAAATCCTAGTAGAAACTGTGAGTATCTTCTGTTTCTCGACACCTTAGGAAATGTCCAGCACCATGATACTGTGCAAGAAGCTGTATTCATATGAAAAAAAAATTGTCATTAGCCAAAGGCAAGTCTTTATAAAAATAATAGTTACAAGTCAAGTGAGGTGTTGCATGTGTCTAATCCAAGCATTTGGAAATACTGAGGCAGTAGAATTGCAAGTTCAGATCCAGCTTTGGCAATTTAGGACCTTAGTGAGACTGAAAAAAACAATTGAGAAAGAGGTGGACATGTTGCTCAGTGGGAAGGTCTTGAGGGGCAACCCCAGCACTTCCAAGAAGAAAAGGTTAGTGCTTTAACAATATATAGACAAAATAGATTTACACAAATTCCTTTTCCTTAAAAAATCAATTCATACTGGTTCTCTACTTTTAAATTGAACATACTTGTTGCCTTAAAGAAACAATGCATCATGGCCCACATGAGGTAGATGTCCTAAAGAAAATCAATAGATTAAAAAGGAAAAATTCCTGCTGTTTTCCTGTTGAATAAGGTAAAATATTTTAGCATGTTGAATTTAGCATCACATTTGGCATTTTGTATGTTTGCGGTGCACACACAAACTCATGTGTCATTTGCACAGGAGAATGTATGCTCACAGGCCAGGACTGTTTAAATAGCTATGTATTTGAATATGTGGCAAAAATTTCCCCCAAAATATAAAAAAGTAGCTATTAAATAGTATGCCACTACAGAATTCACACACAAGTTTTTAAAAGAAAACGAGGACACTACACACAAATTTTAATTTCAATAATTTTTGAAGGGGACTAGTAACACCGTTTTGCTCAGAACAATGAAGATCCAATAACATCCTAATAAAATAGAGGGAGAAAATGAAATGATAATATGTAGCCAATAGCAAGACATAATAATTCATGGCTCAGTAGCATATTATATCAATGTGCTATCTATCAACACAATCTCCATGGAATTGGAAATTGTTTAAGACTTATCTCTACTAGACCTGTCAGTAGAGTAAAGGCTCTTTGGCTTACTGTTGCTATTGCCACCCAGGACTTCTGGAAATTTATTTAATAGGGAATTCTTATGACATTTCTTGGAAGCAGAACTTGTATTTTATAACCTTCCAATATAATAGAAAGAAGCTTGCAAATAAAACAACATGGGAAACGCCACCATAATTGCCACCTTGTCATTGAACCCTCACTGTATCCTTTACCTCCAGAGGTAAAAAAAAAAATAAGGATGACAATTAATAAATCTGCTCCTTACAAAATATACATGGAACACCTAGACTTACTCTTGGCCCAAAGAAAAGAAGTCATCATGCCATTTTATTAGCCATTTTTTTGTTCAGAATTTGGGAAGAAATATAAGAAATCATTTCATTTCCTTATATTGGCCAATAGTTTTGTTTCTAGTTTAATCAGAATACTTGAAACTACAAGGAAACTTTTCTGCAGATATTTCGCTTATTCTAAATTAACTGTATTTTCTCCTGTTTTGCTTTTCTAAATGTTAGGAAAGACACAATACTAATTTGTACTCAGTGGAACAAGCTGGCCAGAATAGTAACAGAAAGATTCAATATTTTCCCTTTATCTTTTCTAATGTTAACATTCAGGAGATATATACATCTGCTTCTACTTTCATTTAACCTGAAACTTTCATTCAAAACTGAAGGATTGTAGTGCAATAGATTAGACTTGAATTAACTCACTTTGCCTACCCTTTTCCTTGGATGCTTTCCTTAGGGTTGTTTAAATATCTAAAGGTGTTTAAATTCCTAAGTGCTTAAATTTGTGTTAGCAGAGGACATTCGATAGCACCTCTCAATGATAAAGGAAAGGAACACCAATACCTGACAAGATCATGAAATAAATTTGTGGAATATCTCTTCTACTGTTATTTTTTGGCCTCAGTCTCAGCATTAATCAGTGCAGGGAGGCACGATAAGTAACAAAAACAGTAAGCACCAAACAAATTATTTTGGCTTAAAAGAGGATTAAATCACAAGGCAGTTGACACCAACAAACTCAGTTTCACATCGAGTACCAAGGTGTGACTTGTACTTTGTTACTGATGAATATAACATCTTACATTTAACACCTAAAGATGGTCTCTTACTTTCATTTGTGGTGCTTGCCAAGTATTATGGTAGGAATAAGACTGGTGAGGATGCTGCCTCTCTTTTGATGTTCAACTTCACAATGAGTCCACCTACATAAATGATGTCATGTGTCTGGATATTTTATAAATTTTGGAGTCAAGTATGGTAGCATTATCCTACTTTAGGTGTTGCACCACTAGTAGCTCCAAGGATAGCAATGGAAAAATATTTCTTCAGTTTTAAGGTGTCATATCACGGGCATTTTTATAGTGTCTTATAGTATTACCTTCTATCATCATAGCCAAGTTTCAAGTGTTTCTATATGCCAAAGTCTAGCAAAGAGCTTTGTATACAGTGACCATCCTCATTATTTTTATTTTCAAACTGAGAAGCAAATTCTCTGTAGAATTTGTCGTTGGTGATCCATTCATGTATCTTTATATCCAGTTAATGTTTTACTTGTGTACCCTCCCTCACAGCAGCTCAGTTTTGAAGGCTGGCCCTCATACTGTCTGAACCTATTTGATATACATAAAGGGACAGCCAGATCTGTCTTGAAATTTGCACATATTTGTAGGATGCCCCTTATCAATTACTTACTGAAGAGGCTCCCAGTTCAAGAAATTTGAAGAGCACGCTATACTGCTACTTGGTTGGACGTTTTTTTTTTTTTTTTTTTTTTTTATGCCCAGAACAAGGGCAGCCTATTTCCCTCTCCAGTTTCAATTTTAACTCTCTTCTCACTGCTTCTTACAAGCATGTCCTATGTTATCACTTTTGTATAAACACTCACCTCCGAATACTCCTTTAGGAAACTTAAACTAAGTCATTCTCTAAAAGAGAAGCTTTTTTTGATTAAAATGTCCAAAATCTCAATATACAGCTAATATAACACCAAGCCATGTCTTCCAGGTCTTTGTCTTCGACTAAAGGATGAAAATGCAATTTAATATTCAATTTTTTTCAATGAACACATATTGCATGCTTTTTTATGGCATATTGCATTGAGAGCATAATCAGGATATAGTAATTAGGGAATGGTTCCTTCATCTGTAAAATTAGCACAATGGCATGATGGACACAAACTATTAAAAATCACAATTGGGATTAAATATTACATGTTTTCTAGTTTTTTATTCTTTTAGAGTGTCTCATATTTGCTTCCTATGAATGGTAAGTAAATGTTAGATTTTCCATGCTAAGAACAAGGAATACTGTAATAGGCATTGAAACCTGAAGTTCAAAAAAAAATGATAATTAGTTGGTGCTTACTTGATGACTGCAGTTCCTGGCTCTGTATCACTTTTGCCTTGACTCATCAGGAAAAGATACTGGAGACATTTTTGTTAGACTCAGCAGATCAATTTAACTAAGATAAATGACATTTTGTTTGAATTCTATTCAGCTGAAGTTGCCTTTTGCTAATTTCGTATTTGGTGCTTCTTTTTCTGTTATTCATTTTAATGAGAAAATAGAAGCCGGGCGTGGTGGCTCATGCCTGTAATCCCAGCACTCGGGAGGCTGAGGCAGGAGGATTGGTGCGAGTTCGAGACCAGCCTGGGCTACAAAAGTGAGCTCAAGGCCAGCCTGAACTGCATAGCGAAACCCTGTCTCAAAAAGACAAAAAA
>PVJA010019183.1:0-38742 GCA_004027025.1 Myocastor coypus | reverse complement strand
TTTTTTTTTTTTTTTTTTTTTTTTTTCAATTTTATTTATTTATTTTTTTCTTGTTTCAGAACTTTTGTTTGTTTATTTATTTTTATGGCCGGCTCAGCCTGCCCTGAGGGCAGGGTTGGCACAGCATGTGGTGCCGGGGATCGAACTGCGGTCCCTGCAGCTGCCCACGCTTTCCTAAGCAGGCGCTTTAGACCACTGAACCATCCTGCTGGGCCCTAACTCATATTCTTGAAGATAAATATTTTCAATTTAGTAACTGAGGTAGTAATATAGTGGCTATATTGAAAGTATTATGGTCCACTATAGAAAGCTAAAGAATTAATTCTGCTTGTATGACTGTTTTGTTCTCTCATCTCATTCTGTTATCTGAGTTCATGTCTTTTCCTTTTCCTAGTCTATGTTATGATAGGGATTTTCTGCCTAGCCTCGGCGACGAGCCTCTACAACTGTCTGGGTGCACTGATTCAGAAGATACCGTATGGGCGATGCGCGTATGTATCTCTTTTGGAGAGGGGTGCGCTGCTGGCATTTGAATGTTGTGCAGTACCATGAAAAGCAAATGTGTAGTCCAGTATACATTAAACCCAAGGCTGCTTAAATGAACAAAAGTTAATTTTTTTTTTTTTTGTCTTTTTGAGACAGGGTCTCACTAAGCCGTTCAGGCTGGCCTTGAGTTCACTTCTGTAGCCCAGGCTAGTCTTGAACTCGCACCAATCCTCCTGCCTCAGCCTCCCAAGTGCTGGGATTATAGGCATGCACCACCATGCCCGGCACAAAAGTTAAGTTTTAAACATTTAAACTTTAGTTCCTCTGTCTGAGACGTATTTCGAGCATGCAATGGCTGTTCCTTTGAGGCTGATGGCTCTGATGTTGGACAACACATTCCTGTCAGCACAGAAGTTTTTGTCAGATTATTATGTCTCATGTATTTTACCTAAAACCAAGACTTCTTAGTTGGTATTAAGCCACTTCTTAAGACCAGCTAGTGCTTGGCACTTTTTATCCAGCAAGCTTTGTGTCTTATCTCTAGCATACACTTAACTATTGTGTCTTTTTCAGGATCGCATGTCGCGGCAAAAGCATTGAAGTGCGGCTGGTTTTTCTCTCAGCACTGTGCATCGCAGTAGCTGTCGTCTGGGCTGTTTTTCGAAATGAGGATAGGTATGAATGTTCAGTGGATTTCATTGTAGAGTGAAGGGTGGATTACTTTATCTAGGCCCTGATACTTGCTTATTCTGATTTTTTTTTAGGAGCAGAATATATTTATTGGTAGAAAGAAATCTCTTGTCCAAAAGAGGGAAATGAATGGGGCCCCCAAGCAGTGGTCCCCTTTATTATGATTATTGTAGAATTTTCTTGTATTTGTCCCAGAATGAATTTTTAAACAAGCTACTTTTTAAATGAGCAAACCTTGTCTTAATGATTTGAATTCCTATGGAGAAGGAAATAAAAGTAATGATTTAAACATCTAGATTTCAGAACTGTTATTAGCTGTGGTATAACCACATCCTGGAGTACAATCTAACTCATAATAATGAAAAAGTACTGTGCAGTGAAAGTATTTGCAGGAAGGCTGGTGAGATAGCTCAGCAGTCTAAAGCACTTGCTTAGGTAAGCTTAGGCAAAGCTCAGGAACTGCAGTTCGATCCCCGGTACCACATGCCATGCCAGCCCCGCCTCCAGGGCAGGCTGAGCCAGATACACACACAAAAATTTCAGGAGATTTATTTATGTATTTATTTTGCGGGCCTAGGGTTCAAACTCACAACCTTGTGCTTGCCAGGCAGGCACTTGTGTCATGGAGCTATCTCTGAAGCCCAAGGATATATTTTTTAAATAAAAAACAAAGTACAAAAGAACATAGACTTGGGAGGCTGAGGCAGGAGGATTGGTTTGGGTTCAAGACCAGCCTGGGTTATAAAAGTGAGTTCAGAACCAGCCTGAACTGCATAGTGAGACCCTGTCTGAAAAAGACAAAAAATAAATAAATAAATAAATAAGAGATTATCATACCTTTCGTGCTAAAAAGATAAAATACCTAACAGTTTATAGAGAGAAAATATGAAAGATACCTGTCCCATGCCAGAAACATAACTACAAAACATTTATATTTAGTAATATTTAATGGCTAATTAATACAATTATTGATGGCCTAAGTGTTTAATGGCCTGCAATTTGGCAAACAGAGTTCATAGCACTTCAGGAAGATTCCTCATATGCTTGGGGGACCCTGATGTGTGTCATTTTCAGATAGAGTAGGTTACATGGCTATCACTAGGTATAGCCAAGCACAAGTGTCTTTCACTAACAGCTGCCTTTCTAGAAAGAGGTATGTGGGGCTGGGGAGATAGCTCCGAGGCATAAGTGCCTGCCTGGCAAGTGCAAGGTCGTGAGTTTGAACCCTGGTCCCGGGGAAAAAAAAAAAAGAGGTATGTGTAAGTTCAGAGTAGCCTTTCAGCTTTTTCTTAGTATTGTAGTATTCATTATTTTACTAGGCTGATAACCATTAAATGGGCAGACCATGAGGGATTTTTGTTACTATACTTGCCTCATAATTGAGCAGTCAGATGATAGTGATTGAATGGCAGTACTTGAATGTTCTAATTCCTTTCTAAAATCCAAGCTTGCTGGGTAAAACAATGGAGTACTCTCTTTTTGATTTTAGGTGGGCTTGGATCTTACAGGACATCTTGGGGATTGCTTTCTGTCTGAATTTAATTAAAACACTGAAGTTACCCAACTTCAAGGTATAGTTGCTAAAGTAATTCTTTTTCTTTCGAAACAACTTTATTAAGGTATAATTTTCATAAGAGTAAAATGCATCTATTTTTTTTTTTTTTTTTTTTTTTTTGTCTTTTTGAGACGGGGTCTCGCTATGCAGTTGAGGTTGGCCTTGAGCTCACTTTTGTAGCCCAGGCTGGTCTCGAACTCGCACCGATCCTCCAGCCTCAGCCTCCCAAGTGCTGGGATTACAGGCGTGAGCCACCACGCTCGGCTAAAATGCATCTATTTTGAATACACTGCTTATTGCAGTGGTACAAACGTAGGACTTCATAATTGCCATGTGGCAGGAGTCAAGAGTATTGTTGTTTTGTATAGCTCCAGGGGGACCACTTGCCATCTGTCCAACAGAGGCAAGAGCAGCCACAGATCTGCTGGCTAAAAATCCTTAGTCTTACTCCTTTAATATGCCCAGTTCACAAGGTCCTTTTGAGACTAAATTTCAGGAAACAATGTTTCTTCTTTTTAATCTTTTGAAACAGAATCTCACTCTACAGTTCAGGCTAGCCTTGAGCTCACTTTTATAGCCCATGCTGGTTTTGAAATAACAGCAGTCCTGCTGCCTTAGCCTCCCAAGTGCTGGGGTTATAGGCATGTGCTACCACACCCAGCAAGAGCATTTCTTTGAGCCAGTGATTTTTTTTTTTAAATAAAAGAAATGGGGGCTCAGTAGAATACGCACTTGCCTGGCAAGTGTAAGGGCCTGAGTTCAATCCCCAGTTCTGAAACAAAAAAAAGGAAAGGAAAGTAAAGAAATGGGATAGTAGAGGCAAAGGTTTTAATGTGGTTTATAGAACAAAATATACATGATAGTAACCAAATAATGCCCCGTAAAATAGTCTTCAAGGGCATGTTCACATATTAATTTGTACTTGCAGAATATTTCATCTCTAAACATGGAAACCTTGACCTTTGCATTTGTTCTTTTCTTCCACAGTCCTGTGTGATACTTCTGGGCCTTCTCCTCCTCTATGATGTGTTTTTTGTTTTCATAACACCATTCATCACAAAGGTAGGACTGCCCTTTCTAAGCCTCGAGAAAATATGCTAAGAGATGAGCATCTTAAGCCTGAGTGTAGATTACTTTTACAGATGTTTGCCACCGAGCTCTAAATTCTTTAAAGAGAATTATCATTGAAAATTCAGAGCCGGGCATGGTGGCTCACGCCTGTAATCCCAGCACTCGGGAGGCTGAGGCAGGAGGATTGGTGTAAGTTTGAGACCAGCCTGGGCTACAAAAGTGAGCTCAAGGCCAGCCTCAACTGCATAGCGAGACCCTGTCTCAAAAAGACAAAAAAAAAAAAAAAAAAAAATTCAGCTAGCCTTTTGCTAGAGGGTATTTCCCAACCTCTAACCCATTATATTAGATAAAAGATGTGTCCTGAGAATGTATGGCGTAGAAGGAAGAAATGAGAAATGTGTTATTGCCACCCTCTCTTCTGAGCTCCTGGTGGAGACCAGGGCTGGGTGGCCCACTGCACTTGCAAAGGCCAAGGCTGCAGCTTCTGCCTCACCAGACGAGGCAAGCTCTGGGCCCTACTCCTGCTGGTTCCCGGCCTGTGGGGAGAGGACTCCTGGCTGGCTGTCCTCCCATGTCAGTAGAAGTCTTCTGATTGTGACTGGCAGAAGCCACCCAGAGCTGTCACCCAGAGGGACCTGTGTGCCAGGTGGTGCATGCAGGCCAGGGTACGGCTGGCATCAGGAAAGACTGGGCCCACAGCCCTTGCCCCTGCTCAGAGCCAGGCTCTTTCCTGGGCTGACAGCCCCTCGCTTGTGTGGGTACGGCTGTCCTCAAGAAGAACATGCTGTGCTGAGCATGGTTGTCCTCCACCAAATGTTGGGGTGGCCTACCTCGGCCCTTGCCCCTCTGCACCCTCTCTCCTCCATTTTATTTATTTATTTATTTATTTATTTATTTGTCTTTTTGAGACAGGGTCTCGCTATGTGGTTCAGGCTGGCCTTGAGCTCACTTTCGTAGCCCAGGTTGGTCTTGAACTTGCACTGATCCTCCTGCCTCAGCCTCCTGAGTGCTGGGATTACAGGCATGCGCCACCACACCCGGCTCCCCTCCATTTTATTTTGAATTTTGCTTTCTAAGATTCTATTCCTTTTTCCTTTGTTGCTAACACATATTTAGCATTTGAAATTTATGATTTGATTTGATTTGATATTTTTACAGGGCTGGGGAGTGAACCTAGGGCCGTGTCCATGCCAAGCAAGTGCAGTACTGCCCACCTGTGCCCCCACACTCCCTGGTTCTCTTTATTCTGCAGACCCTACCATCTACGACACTGCTGTATAAATCTGTGCTTTGGCTGGGCATGGTGGCCCACACTATCATCCCAGCAATCAGGAGGCTGAAGCAGGAATATTACAAGTTCGAATTTAGCCCAGGCACTGTAGGAACTTAGTGAGACCCTAAAATAAAGAATAAAATAAAGGCTTGGGACAAAGCTGAGTGTAAAGACCCTGAGTTCAATCCCCAGTACCTCCCCTCCCCCCCCAAAAAAGAAACAACTCTGGCGTTTTGGTAATTGCCATAGGGCTTGGAACAAACTGCTGGGGAGCTTATGGCCACTAGGTAAAAAACAGAGCTTGCATCTTGTTTCCCATTCTATTTTCTGCTGCCTAAAACAGTTATTTGTGGCAGTCTGATTCAGTGGGAAAAGCTGAAGCACTCTTGGAGTTGAGTGTTGCTTTGTTTTTATGGGGCCTCACTTTAGTAGTAATTAAAAATGAAAATCAGGTATTAAGTTGCCAATCTATATAGCTTTGACAGTCAATCTGATGGATTGCCTATGGGCTGCTATACACCTGTCCCTGACCCGGGTGTTAGGGGGCTTCCACCAAGGGGTGCCTCGGGGCCTCAGGAGCACAGCACCAAAGGCAGGGACGCATCACAGTTCACTGCCGTTCCACGTACCTGTGTATCATGGCACAGTGGCTGCTACACAGGCAGCTGTGACTATGCGGAGACTCGGTGACGGTCTTCAGCAATGAGACTCTAGTAACGGCTGGAGAATGAGCCTGAGTGCACTGGACCTGGATGCCAGAACGCAGCCTGGGACTCTCCTGTGAAGAGCTGGATCTAGTATTAGCTCATTGTGCCAGACCTCTGTGACTTAGCCCTTCTCCTAACCCAAGCTGAACCCAAAAGGTTTCTGCAGCTAGCGATTTTAGAAGTGCTCCAGTGATCCCTGCCATACAACCCACACCCGCTGCTAAGGACATTACAGTTAGCCAACTCCCATTTTCCTACAGTCAGCACTGTGTCCCTTCCTCTACCTGCTTTTGCTGATGTCCTAACTATGCTGCGAGCGGGCGCTGCCTTAGCCTGCTGCCTCCGAGTGTGGCTGCACCACCCTGCGTGACCTGGACACTTTCCTGAATTCCTCATAGGGCACAAAAAGTCTCCGTCAGACAGGGAGAGGGGAATGTTTTCCTTGGAATGTGGAAAGTGGGCAGGGCCGAGGCCAGCCGGAGTAGTGAGGTTGGAGAGCTAGGGCTGGGTCTTCTCAGCACTTGGCTTCATGTTTTTTTTTTTTTTTTTGTGAACAGCCAGAAGGCTAAGTGCAGGGCAGGCGAGGGCGGGCGGTATAGCTTAACGGACTAAGTACTTGCTTAGGGAAGCACAGAACTCAGGGTTTGGTTCCTGGCCCTGCCTGCCGTGCTTTCCCTGCTCTCCAGTGCACTGAGCCAGCAATGGAGGTGGCGCATGCCTGTAATCCCAGCCCTTGGGAGGCAGGAAATAGGAGGATCACTATGAGTCTGATAAGTCTGAGCTGCATAGTGAGACCCTGCACACACACACACACAAAAACAGCCCAGTAGGTCAAATGCACATTATTCAAACAAAGTAACCCAAACCTGTTACAAAACTGAATTTAGGAGATCTTAGTATACCTTCTCTCCTGTTACTAAAAATGACTAAGAACTGTAGTATGTTACATTCCTAGGCCAGGCATGGTGGCACATGCCTATACTCCAACACTACATATATAATGCTTAAACCATATCATATTTTAAAAGTACAATCTAGAGATTAAAGATGCCATTAAGTAATCTCTGTTTTGGGTAATTGTTAAGTTCTAATAGCATGCAACGGTGTGCTCGGTAAATTTTGTTTCAGATAACTTCAGTTCTTCCTGTCTACAGAGACTGTTTTAGAAAAACAGCTACCCTTCCACAGCCCGTTTTCCTGCAGTGACCAGTGGCCATGTGTCAAGGAGGGAAAGTCCTCGCACAGTGGCACACCATTCTCCTGGCATGATGGGACAGTGTCACCTTCTTCTTCATTTTCAGAATGGGGAGAGTATCATGGTTGAACTTGCTGCTGGACCGTTTGGGAACACCGAAAAGGTACGAATGGACCTGGGTGGCATGGCGCCCAGTGCATGTGTGTCCCACCAGTTGTGTTGCCTTTGGTGTCACTGTAGTCCCCGGGAAGGTATTATAAAACTTATTTCTCACAAACTATAGCCCTTTTCATAGTCACTGTAAGTCACTAAGCACCTATTGACTTGGGTTTCATCCTAGAATGATGGAAACTTTGTGGAAGCCACTGCTCAGCCCTCAGCTCCCCATGAGAAAGTAAGGACTCTGTTTCAGAAGTGTTCACATGACTCGAATCACACCCTCTGAGCCAAGGTTCTTCTGTGGGGAATCCCAGGTTGCCAAAAAAAATCTGTATCAAGGCCTGAGTCCTATTCTTGGTAAACCTAAAAAAGAAAGAAAAGGGTAGACATGGAGGCAGCGGACTTCGAGTATCAATCCTTCAAGAGTTGGATTTCTTTCCTCCACAGCTACATACTTGGTTCTTCCAAGCTTTTTGTGCATGTAGAGCATATATATATATATATATATATATATATATATATATATATATATATATTAATGGATATATGACTTGATTTATATTTTCTGTTTTCAAGGTTTTTTTTTTTTTAACTGTCAGTTTACAGAATGTTAAAGACTATACTGTTAGTCCTTCCTTTCTAAAACAGACTGGGAAGGTTTATTGGAGGCCTCTTTCTGTCTTCTTTCCCCCTCACAGCTACCAGTCGTCATCAGGGTGCCAAAGCTGGCCTACTTCTCAGTGCTGAGCGTGTGCTTTACACCTGTCTCCATCTTGGGCTTTGGAGACATCATTGTACCAGGTGAGTGACGGTGACCCACAGCACTGCCAGCCATCAGAAGTCTCCTGCTCCCCACTGAGTATTTCTGGTTGTTGCTAGAGCTGGGGTCAGTGGTAGAGGAAGAACAGGAAGTTAGTCGCGGGAACGCAGAGGCGGGGCAGAGGGGCGCAGGGGGCTTACCCGCGGCGGGCGCGCCAATGGTAGAGGAAGAAAAGGAGCTTTTTCAGAATAGAAGGAATGCCCAAATGGCACCAACACAGTAAATTACCCGGGGCTCAAAAGTGTCTGAAAGGAAGCAGCTCAGGTCAGCTTAACCTTCTCTCCCAGTCAGGTTATTCTGTGACCCTTTTCAAAGGTTTATACAGCACTGCCAAATGTACAGCCTCTTTTACTTCCATTTGATTTTTTTTTTTTTTTTTTTTTTTTTTTTTTTTTTTTTTTTTTTTTTTTTTTTTTTTTTTTTTTTTTTTTTTTTTTTTTTTTTTGTCTTGTCTTTTTCAGACAGAGTCTTGCTATGCAGTTCAGGCTGGCCTTGAACTCACTTTTGTAGCCCAGGCTGGTCTCAAACTTGTACCAATCCTCCTGCCTCAGCCTCCCAAGTACTGGGATTACAGGCATGCGCCACCATGCCTGGCTACTTCCATTTGATAATAATTGTGTTTTAGGGCCGGGCGTGGTGGCGCATGCCTGTAATCCCAGCACTTGGGAGGCTGAGGCAGGAGGATTGGTATGAGTTCGAGACCAGCCTGGGCTACAAAAGTGAGCTCAAGGCCAGCCTGAACTGCATAACGAGACCCTGTCTCAAAAAAAAAAAAAAAAAAAAAAAAAAAAAAAATTGTGTTTTAGGAAGCAGTTGCGGGATACTAGGCAGGGTTCTGTTCCAGGGGAAAACCTAGCATGCCATGTGGTGTTGGTCGGGGACCCGGCAGCCTGTTCCATATGACCATGGCAGGGCTACCTGACCTCCCCACTGGCTCCCTGGGGGAGGAAGTCACAATGGTGGGCCAGCAGGGACCTGCTCAGTACAGCCTCCAGTGCCAGGTGCCTCTCCAGCCACTGGAGGCCTCTGAGTCCAGTGGTCCCGAGGCTGGCCCAGCCTCACAAGGTGATGTAGCAGGAGGGGCTGGGGTGCCCTGGGTGCCCAGGTGGGTTCTGATGGTGAGCGAGTGGCCCCATGAGTGGCTGAGCCAGCGTCCAGAGCAAGGCTGAAACCACCAGGGAGGCTGAGCTGAGGCCTGGTGCATCAAGGCCACCTGCAGACCTACGAGGAGCTGGTTCTTAAGGGACAGGAACATTTTCAACTAGGAGGACATAAGAGCAAGGGTTGGGGAACCTTGTTTCAAGCTTCGCCTTTGTTTTTATTGCAAAGACAGTGAAATCTTGAAGTTCCTTTCCTAAGAAACAATACACAGTAATTGGCAGGCTTTTCGCATCACCTGTGTGTGGCCTCCTGCATCGATTTCTTCCGTGTCCTGTGGACTGACTGCTTTTACGTGGAGGAAGAGCACAGCTCTCTGCAAAGACCCTCTGTTTACAGAGTGAAGAGGGGCATAGAGGGAGGCCACTGTGCTGCCCTGGGAGTGGCCCAGCAAGTCCTGCTCAGAGAATCTCTGCTCCCAGCAGTGATGGGGGACAGCACGCTCCCCGGCACCTACAGACCCAGCAGTGGCAGTGTCTCAAAAACACCTCACCTTACCACTTCCACATCGAGGGCTGTGTAAGCTCTGGATATCCCTTGGCATAGAACCAGTATAAGTCACACATAAGTATTCTATTTTTAAAGTAAGTGCCAGAGGTCTCAAACAGGAATATGTCCCTGAAGGGCAGTGCTGATAATACGTGACAATGTTTGTTAAGAGCTACATTCTAGGGCCTGGCGGGATGGCTCAGTGGTCTAAAGCGCCTGCTTGGGAAAGCTTGGGTGGCTTCAGGGACCCTGGCACCACATGCTGCACCAGCCCTGCCCTCGGGGCAGGCTGAGCCAGCCATAAAAATGAGTGAATAAACAAATAAAGGTTCTGAAACAAGAAAAAAATAAAATAAAAAAAGAGCTACATTCTGATTTGGGGGTGGGCCAAATGCATGAAAATGTGATTACACACAAAATGGAATAAAAATAATAGAGACCAAGTTAGTTCAAACAACCAGTAGCCAAGTAATTTTGATTTTCAATGGTTAATTGCCAGTTTTATTTATTTTTTATTTTTACAGCCAGCTCAGTCTGCTCTGAGGGTACGGTTGGCACAGCATATAGTGCCAGAGATCAAACCATGGCCCTGGGCTGGTGAGATAGCTTATTCATGTTTCTACAAGTGTTAGGACGTCATCCTTCTTTTTAAATATATATTTTTATTTATTTATTTATTTATTTATTTTATTATTTTTTTTTTTTTGGCTTTTTGAGACAGGGTCTCACTGTGCAGTTCAGGCTGGCTTTGAGCTCACTTTTGTAGCCCAGGCTGGTCTCGAACTCGCAGCAATCCTCCTGCCTCAGCCTCCCAAGTGCTGGGATTACAGGCGTGAGCCACCACGCCCGGCTTAAATATATATTTTTGAAATTTTATTTATTTATTTTTTCCTTGTTTCAGAACTTTGTTTATTTATTTTTATGGCCGGCTCAGCCTGCCCTGAGGGCAGGACTGGTGCAGCATGTGGTGCTGGGGATCGAACCATGGTCCCTGCAGCCACCTGCTGGTGCTTTAGACCATTGAGCCATCCTGCCAGCCCCCGAGGATGTCATCCTTCTTAAGAGGATGGATAACGCTGTGTCCTGTAACTGTGCTACATTAGCTTTACCCATTCCTGGGACATTCTGCGTGACTCCACATTTTGACTGTGGTGAGTCATACTGCAGTAGGATGCAGCGTCTTGTACATATAGGTTCTGTTTTCCTTGGCTATGTACCTGTATGCCAGGAAGTGGAATAGCTGGACCGTAGGACAGTTCTTTTTTCAGGTTTTGAGGGACTGGGACTTCACACTTTTTCATAGTAGCTGTACAAGTTTCCATTCCCAGGTGCTGTGTACAAGGGCCCCTTTCTCCACCTCTTCTCTCCCACTTAGCTTTCATTTCTTTTGGGGCAGGGGCCAGAAATGAGAATTGAACTCAAGACCTCTCATGCTGGGATATAGCTCCCTGAGTTATAGTACTACATTCATCTTTTTTTTTTTTTTTTTTTTTTTTTTTGTCTTCTTGAGACAGGGTCAGGCTCTGCTTGAGGTCACTTTTGTAGCCCAAGCTAGTCTTGAACTTGCACCAATCCTCCTCAGTTTCCTAAGAGCTGGAATTATAGGTGTGTGCTACCACACCCAGCTTCCACTCATCTTTTTGATAATAGCCATTCTCACAGGTGTGGGGTAACATGTGGTTTTATTTGGATTTCCCTATGATCAGAGATGTTCAACAGGTTTTGTGTACTATATATATGCCTTTTTCCAAGAATGCCTGTTCAAATCATTTGCCTCCCTCTTGTTACACATGGTTCCATGGTTTCCCACTATCACATTAGGTTCCTGTGTCTCTTGGCTGCTGACTCCTCATCCCCTGTGGTCTGCAGAGAGCACCACTCCGTGCATTGCCTCTTCTCTCTGTCATTTCCTTGGCTGTGCTGCTTTTTAGATTTATGTTTTCCCACCTGTCTACTTAGCACGTTTTCAAATGAATCACTGAAAAATTTTCCTCTATGATGTGAAACATTGAGCAGTAATGAAAACCATGCTTTTAAACAGTTTAATGACTTGTGGGAGATGTTTAAAAATGTTACATTAAATTTTTAAAATTAGCATATCTCTTTGTACAGAGTTTGAAGTAATTGGATGATCTACTGCAAAAAGCAGAGTTAAATACAGTATAACAAATACTGTTTAGAGTTGATTTATATGGCTGTTATTTTTTAAGACAATAATGTGGAAAATATTTTTGTTTTTCTAGGCCTGTTAATTGCATACTGTAGAAGATTTGACTTTCAAACTGGTTCTTCTTCTATATACTATATTTCTTCCACAATTGGTAAAGTTATTTCTTCTTTTCTTGTGTGTATGTGTATTGTTTTGTCTGGAGGAAAAGGCAAAAGTCTGAAAACAGTGGGTCCTGGATTCTTTTATTTTTCTGATAGGGCCAGTGGTAACTGGGAATTGAACTCAGGACTTTGCACTTGCCAGGCAGGCATTGTTCTGCTGAAACATGGCCTGAATCCAGTATTCTGTTTATTTTCCATCAAAAAGAGACAATTATAGCTGGGTGTGGTGGCACACATCTGTAATCCCAGCACTTGGGAGGCTGAGGCAGGAGGATCAGTGCAAGTTCGAGACCAGCCTGAGCTACAAAAGTGAGCTCAAGGCCAGCCTGAACCACATAGTGAGACCTTGTCTCAAAAAGACAAAAAAAGAAGAGAGACAATTATACCTCATAATTTATACTGCAAGCTTTTAGAGCCTTAGAAAGAAAATTAGATTGTGGGAAAAGAAGATTAAGTTCTATAGATAATGTCTATTAAAATATCTAACTCAGTAAATAGCCAGTAATTGTGTGTTGCTAGATTTTTTTAAACGGCGTATGGATAGTTTTGTATTTATAGAAATTAATTTGTGGCACAATAGCATCTCAATTAGGACAGTACAAGTAGTCACATCTCTATTTCTATTATTGAGAAAAGAGTGGATTACAGGAAATAAGCCCCCAAATACCCCACCACTTCTGCACAAAGCAGGCCCGTCTCTCAGAGTCCACATCCCCAAGCTCTTGTGCCTTCGCAGATGCCCAGCCCCAGAGCCACGGCCTTATGTCTCAGCAGGCTTTCACATACCCTGTGCTGCAGTCGAGCCGCTGGCAAGTGTGTTACTGCTAGGGAAGGGTTTTCCTGGAAGTGGATACACTGACAGCAGGACAGAAGAGCTGAGTGATGGAGGGAGAAGATGAAAAGAGAAAGCCAGAGCCAGGCGTGGTGGCTCACGCCTGTAATCCCAGCACTTGGGAGGCTGAGGCAGGAGGATTGGTGCGAGTTCGAGACCAGCCTGGGCTACAAAAGTGAGCTCAAGGCCAGCCTGAACTGCATAGCAAGACCCTGTCTCAAAAAGACAAAAAAAAAAAAAAGAAAAGAAAAAAAAAGAAAAGAAAAGAGAAAGCCAGGAAAGCAGTGTGAGGCCCAGTTTCAGTGTTACAAAGGGTGTTCCCTCATGAGAATGGGGCACCACCGGTGTGGGGTGAGGGGCTCTGGTGGAAGGTGGGCTGAAGAGTGCCCTGCACTCACCTGTGTGACATTGGGCAGCTCGGCCACCCTCCTCCACTGCCTCAGCTTCACCAGGAGCAGTCAAGAAGACTCCTTGATCTGAAGGCCCTGCCTTCAGGCTCCTGCAGTCTGGGTTCCTGTGTCCTTAGGAATAGGTCACCTGATGTCTGCTTGTGCTTACTGAAGAGGCCAGGAAGCACATAATCCATACAAGGACAATTTTTCGGAGCAACCACTATTTAGTACTTACAGGGACAGATTTAGTTACCTAAAATGTGGAATACCTTTAGCAACAGATAATGTCTACTTCCTTTGGTTGTCTTTACCCCTTCCTTAGGCTTTAGTACCAGTTTCCAAACTTGCCAGAAGCTCTGTGCAGTATTTTTCTTAAGATATTTGTCTGGATGGCCGGGCATGGTGGCTCATGCCTGTAATCCCAGCACTTGGGAGGCTGAGGCAGGAGGATCGCTGCGAGTTCGAGACCAGCCTGGGCTACAAAAGTGAGCTCAAGGCCAGCCTGAACTGCACAGTGAGACCCTGTCTCAAAAAGCCAAAAAAAAAAAAAAAAAAAAAAAAAGATATTTGTCTGGAAAAACAATGAAATTATGCCAAGAAGTCATGTTATGCAAATGTCCTCAGAAATATTTGAAAGTCAGTCTGATCCCAGGGGAGGAAAAATGTCCCTTGGATAGCAGGGAGAAGTGACTGGAACCTGGTATTCTTGCAGCCTACGCCGTCGGCATGGTCCTTACCTTTGTTGTCCTGATGCTGATGAAGAAGGGCCAGCCTGCTCTCCTCTACTTAGTACCTTGCACGCTCATTACTGCCTCTGTGGTTGCCTGGAGACGGAAGGAGATGAGGAAGTTCTGGAAGGGCAGCAGCTACCAGGTTCGTGCTCATGCTGATGCCCGATGAGTTGGCTGGAGAGAGCAGGTGGACAGCTTGGTGGAAGGCTCACTTGGTGGAGAGCAGGTGGAAGGCTGTCTCCGCTAGGCAGCATCTGGAGACAGCACCTCCATGTGCACTTCCATAATGCTCATTAAAGGGCCAGGTGTGGTGGTGTGCGCCGGTAACCCAGCACTCCAGAGGCTGAGGCAGGAGGATTGCTATGGGCCAGCCTGGGCTACATCCTGAGTTCAAGACCAGCCTGAACTACTATATGGTAACACCTTTATCACACACACACACACACACACAAAAAAAAAAATCCTCATTAAAGTGAACTTGAGGTAGATAGAACCATGCCTAAAATTAGTACTGGAGTTCAAGGTTGACCTTAGCTGTGGACAGTAAGAATCCTAAGGTTTTACAGAGAACTACTGCATATATTCTCTTGAGCATCTGAATATGCCTCACCAGGGCACCCTTCCAGGCGAGGTAGAACAGGATGCCCTTTCTTTACAACTCCTGGATATCAGGGTCTGTTGTTCACATTCTCTCATCAAAGTTAAACCCTTTTTTCTGTCCCCAAGTGTTCTGCATGTTCTGGCAATATCTTTTTGCACTAGAGTGAAGGAGGGTAGGGGCACCTACAAGTCTGCGTTCACTCTGGCACTCCACAGCACCTCTCATGGTGTCGTTTAGTGGCAGGTGGTCAGCACAGCTTCTGGCAGGCTGTGGTCTTAGGAAAGGACTAGTTCACAGTTCCTACAGGTAAACAACACCAGTTTTTTGCAATTTGTATAAAATAATAGCACCTTCACCAGGCATGGTGGTGTATGTCTGTTGTTATCCCAGCACTCCAGAGGCTGAGGCAGGAGGATCGGTCCGAGTTTGAGACCAGCCTGGGCTACAAAAGTGAGCTCAAGACCAGCCTGAACTGCATAGTGAGACCCTGTCTCAAAAAGACAAAAAAAAAAAAAAAAAAAGTCAGGAGAGAGTCTTGTGTTTCCAGAAAACTAGCATTTTTGAAAGATATATAATAAAATATTTTCATAAAATTATTTCCCTGTTAATGCAGAGAAGAAAAATCTTGTTTGTGTCCAACCTTTAAACTCAAAATTAGGGAGCTGGGGAGATGGCTCCGAGGCACAAGTGCCTGCTGGGCAAGTGCAAGGTCGTGAGTTTGAACCCCAGTCCCACAAAAATAAATAAATAAATAAATAAAGTCAAAATTAGCCCTCCAAGTCCTAAGGTCACAAGCGTGCACCACCATGCCTGGCTTGTACAGTGTTGACCATTCTGGCAAGTTACTCAGTTTCTGAGAGGATTCTGTCTGTTTGTCTGTAGAAACCGAATTTCAAAACAAAAAAGTTGCATCAATTGATTAGTCTGTGTTAAAGTAATTATGGTCCTGCTTGATCATTTTTTCCAGAGGGGGGAAGGAAAATCCTTGTTTATTTATTTCACACTAATTAAAACCTAAAATCTACTGGAAAGTCAAATCAATGGGACTTAGTCCTGTGGCTCTTGAAACTCTAGAATAAGAGGTCAGAGGGCCAGCCAGGTAGTTCAGCAGACCAAATTGCCTGCTTAGGCAGAGCGCAGTGGCCTGGGAGTGCCAGGCCAGCCCTGTAGACCCTGTGCTAAATACAAAAGAGAGTCAGATGAGAGAGAAAGAGAAAGAACAACTAGTTGTGGCTGTAGAAAAGAATTTACAATTAAGATTTCCAAATCTGTAATACTCTAATGAATTAGATAGAAATGTTGCTACTTTTCATCAGAGAAATGTGCAGGAAAGGCTCAAGGACTCCAAGTCAAACACTCCAGTGTTTCTCCTAAGTCTCCACCTCAAGGCAGGAGAGGAGGGACAGTTTCCCCCCCTGAAGAACAGCATGACAGGTCAGCACACTGCTAATATCTGTGGCTCCCCTGGCTTGCGCATAGCTGTCCACAGCACTTGAGAGCCAGTGGTTCAATTCCTGGATTCTCCGCTTTGGATCTGGCATGTGATGCTTCTGCACAAGGAAGCGTCCTGGGGTGAGGCCCAACCAAAACTCGAAATTCATTCAGGTTTCATGGAGACCATCTGCTTTCAGGGGATTTTGCAGAGCACCCTTTCCACAAGGTCAGATGTGAAATTTTCTACCTGTGTGATGCCAGTCAAAAAGCTTGGGGTTTTAGATAAATATCCATATTTTGGATTAGGAAAGTTCAACCTGCACCACAGTTCTGTCGGTCCTTCCTTCTGTCTGTCTGTCTGTCTCTCTGTCTTTCTCTGTCTCTGCCTCTGTCTCTGTCTCTCTGTCTCTCTCTCTCTGTTTTTGGTTTTGGTACTGGGGATCGAACTCAGGGTATTCTACATCGCAGCTCTATTTTCAATTTATTTGAAGCCAGAATTTTGCCAGGTTTGCTCAGGCCAACCTCAAGCTTCCTGCCTCAGCCTTCTAGTGTTGGGATTACAGGTGTGCACCACTACGCCTGGTACTCGCTTTATTTTATATGGCTTGTTTTTTGTTTGATTACATAAAAATAACAGTAAAAACTTTGGTACTTGCAAACATGACATTATGAATACTATGGAGATGCCAGTTTAGCTCAGTGTTATATGGGTGTTTTGTTCTGTTGCGGCAAGGTCTCATTATGTATTCTCAGCTGGTTTTGAGCTCACTGTGTAGCCCAGGCTGGTCTCAAACCCTGCTGATCCTCTTGGCCTCAGGCTCCAGAGTGCTGGGATTATAGGTGTGCACAACCACACCCAGCTAGTTTAATGTTTTGAAAGTACTTCACTTAAAATAGCATATGGCAATCATGATGATCCTATGAGGGCTGCAACGCATAATTAGGAAATGAGTGTGTACACTTACACGCACACATACCAACACAAACACCTCGAGTGTGTACTGTCATTGTGCACCTTGCCTCATCCCATTCAGCTCTCAAAGTCCCCAGGGTGAGTGAAGATGAAAAACAGGAATCTGGAAAGTGGAAAACTGGGACTGGATGGAGGCCTCTCACCCGATGAAAGGGAAGGAGAGGAGGAGGCAGAGGAAGAGGCAGAGGAGGAGGAAGGCCCTGGCTGCAGTGTGCGCAACCACACGCTTGAGCTGGGTGTCACCCGGACCCTCTGCCCCGACAGCTGCCGTGGGCCCACAGGGTCGCTCCAGCTCTTCCTGCTCCCCACTGCATGCACTTCAGGGAGACACAAGCAAGGAGGCAATGACAACGTGTGCTTCAGGCCCCTGGAGCTCTGCCCTATGGAGCCCCGCAGACAGGAATGCGGTCCCATCTGCGGGGAGGGCCCAAGGGTGCCAGGCTTACATGGGGACAGCCGGGTTGGGCTGGGCTAGAGGTGGAGAGCCCGTTGCCCGCTGCCCATCCGGCCTCCCCTGCCCGTCTTTGCCTCCCTTACCTGCCTTCCACCTCCAGCAAACGGCTCGGCCGGGCGACCCACTGCTTTCTAAGGGGCACGCAGTCCCTAGGCCAAGCCTTGGCCGGGACGCAACCCCAAGTCTTCTGCCTTTCCTGTAACAGCAGTTGGGTCAGGGGCCAAGGCTTCTGGGAAAGCTGGGTCACCTCGATCACAGAGGGCTCCCCAGAGGCAGGACGCTGCCCCAGGAGCAAGTGGGCCTTGGGCATCTTGTAGATTCCTCACCTGCAGATCGAGACTTCTAAAAATAAGTAGAAGTCCTGGTGACATTTAACAAAGCCGACTCACTGCTCACTAGAAGTGGACAGAACAAAGCCACCCAGGGGAGGCTGCTGCAGACCCTCATGCTGCTGCCTCTGGATTTTAAAATTGGAAACAAAAGCACCTGGAATGATTTCCTTAGTGGTTTTGTATTGGGGTGATTAGGACATTCCTTGCCTCTGATAAAGTCCAAGGTCTTTCTGCTAAATTAGTGAATATCAAGGTCAAGTTGAAAATTTGCATTTTTCTGATGTCCTTTATTTACTCTTAGATGATGAGCCATCGTGACCACTCAAGAAATGAAGAAAACACAGTGCCTGCTGAGGAGTAGGTTACATAGCAGTGAGGCCCTGCGAGCTGCAGTGATGTGCTCTTGATTGTCTACCAATGGAGTTTGACTTTTTAAATCAACTTTTCTGATATTCTGAAAGCATTTTTGGTGACATGTTTGCAAATATATATTTCTATAAGCTGGTAATGATAATTATAAATAATTAAAATGCATTTGCTTTTAATTATATTGAAGTTGTGCCTTCACATTAATAAAAGCATATGGCCTGTGTAATTTCCAAAATGTATTATATATACTATATATTTTTAAAAATTCCTTGGCCTACTCTTACTGAAATATATTTCCTTCAGCTGTAATGACAGATTGAAGTATAACTGTCAAAATGTTTCTACACAGATTTTTCTTGTGAATTAAGGATTATGTATGTCATCTCCTCCCAAGGAATAACAGTTTAAGATCACACAAGGAGGCAGCTGTTCAACAGGCACAGTTCAGGCCTTATAGCCTGCAGAGGTTATGAATACATAATTTGGGAGTAAATGTGAAGATTTTGTAGTATAAGTTTTTAAAAATTACAACCATTTTTTAAACTCAAGAAGCTAAATTATTCAGATGTAATGTGTTTGAGTATTTTTTCAGATATAAAGAAGTATACAGAATTAGTCATATGGTGTGGCGGCATACACCTATAATTCCAGCACTTGGGAGGCTGAGGCAGAAGGATCACTGCTAGTTTGAGACCAGCCTGGGATACAAAAGTGACCTAAAGACCAGCAACTGCATGGCAAGACCATTTCTCAAAAAAAAAAAAAAAAGCAGAATTAGTCATATATGTGGTTCATGGTAAACCACCATTTTTCTTTTTTCTTTTTCTTTTCTTTTTTTGAGACTGTGTCTCATTGTGCAGTTCAGGCTGGCTTTGACAGCATTAGATAGCCCAGGCTGACCTCCAACTCTCCATGATTCTCCTGCCTCGGCCTCCTGTTGTAAGGGCTGACCCACCTCGATACCACCCTTCTGTTATCTGTAACTTAGGTTTCTATTACCCCGAAAGTCACCTGGGTGTTGAAACTGCCCTCCGGCCAGGGGGGTCAATGTACTCCCATTGGCTGCCCAAATTTTACCAGAACCATTCCCATTGGACTATAACCTAGACCTAAGATGCCCAATCACTGTAAAGAGCCCCCGACTAACCTACGCTATTGGCTTCTGTAAAAGACGCTTGCTGAATCCCTCATTAGCATAAGCACCCTATAAAAACCCACTCACACAGCCGCTCGGGGTTACTCTTCCAGGGGGTGGCTTTGTGCCGGCACAGCTTATTTAATAAAAGAGCTCTGTTACACTTTGAGGCACCGACTCTTGGCTCATCCTTCTCCCGACGTCTCCCGGACCTAACATTTGGGGGCTCGTCTGGGATCGGGAGCGCCCGGAGGAGGCTGACTCCAACGGTTGCAGATTGCCTTCTAGGGTAAGTACGGCCGTTTCTGTTTTGTGTCACTTCCCTTCTGTGTTTTACATTTGTCTCTGACTCCATTAGTGGAAGGTCCGGACCTCCGTTTGAGTCCCTCCTCGGGACGTTTGTTGGCCTCTCTCTTGAGAGACCGTTCGTTGTCCGCGGACAGAAGTAGGGAACTCTCACTCCTTTGGGAGTGAGAGACCATTTGGGCCGCTAGGCCGTTTGGTTTGGAGTTTCATTCCTCCCTCCCCCTTCTCCCTTTGCTTGTCTGTTTGTTCACTGCGCAAGCGTTACTTCTTTTCAACAGGATGGGACAAGCCCCTTCAGGACCTCCGGATCTAACTGTGGCCCACTGGCCCGAAGTCCGGGCCACAGCTCACAATTTGTCTTTAATTGTTAAAAAAGGAAAATGGATAACCTTTTTTCCGCTTGAAGTGGCCTTCTTTTCAGGTCTCATGGCCGCCGGAAGGAACTTTCCACCTCCCTCTCATAAAGGCGGTAAAATCCCAGATCCTCCAGCCCAGAGGCTATGGTCACCCAGATCAACTCGTCTATATTCTTGTCTGGCAGGACCTTGCTGAACATCCGCCGCCTTGGGTAAAACCTTTCCTCGCCCTGGATCCTTCAGCCATAAAAACCCTCGCTGCAAAACCCCGAGTTCCTCCCTCGGCCCCGCCCGTCCTTCCCGAGTCACAGGACCTCCTGACTTTCGATTTAGAACCTCCCCCTTCTTACCCCCACCCGCCGCCTCTACCACAGCCTTCGCCCCCCCTCGTCACCACCCCCTCCACCCTCTCCGCCGTCGACTCCCTCCCCGTCTCACGAGCGACCAGATGGGCCCACCCAACATACCCGGGCGGCCTCTGGACGCCAAGCTCAAGAAACCCCACAGGTAGCTGTGACCCTACCTCTCCACCCCTACAGACCCATGATAAATGACGGGAAGGGGGGGGCAAATGCAAACTCTCCAGTATTGGCCCTTTTCCACCTCAGACTTGTATAGCTGGAAGAACAATAACCCCCCTTTTTCAGAAGACCCCACAAAACTTACAGGGCTCATGGATTCCCTCATGTACTCCCACCAACCGACTTGGGATGATTGCCAACAGCTCCTAGGTACCCTCTTCACCACTGAGGAACGAGAACGCATCCTCACAGAGGCCCGAAAACTCATACTGGGGGCAGATGGCCGACCTACGGTGCTCCAGAACATCATAGATGACTTCTTTCCCCTGCGACGGCCTGACTGGGACCCGAACCAACCACAAGGTAGGGAGCATCTGTCCATCTATTGCCAGACTCTAATGGCGGGTCTCAGGGCTGCCCCCAGGCGACCCACCAATTTGGCTAAGGTAAGAGAAATAACACAGGGGCCTGAAGAATCTCCCTCTGCCTTCTTAAAAAGAATAATGGAAGCTTACCGGAGGTATATTCTGTATGACCCACAGGAAGAGGGTATTCAAGGAATGGTATCTATGACTTTCATAGCACAGTCAGCTACAGATATCCGAAGGAAGCTACAGAGACTGGAGGGACTCCAGGCCCTGAACCTCCGAGACTTAGTCAAGGAGGCTAAAAAGGTCTGTTTCAAGAGAGAAACAGAGAGAGAGAAGAGAGAAGCTAGAAAGGACAGAGAGAGAGAAGAGAGAAGCTAGAAAGGACAGAGAGAGAGAAGAGAGAAGCTAGAAAGGACAGAGAGAGAAGCTAGAAAGGACAGAGAGAGAGAGAAGAGAAAGAAGCTAGAAAGGACAGAGAGAGGAGAGAGATAAACTAAGAGAAAATGAGAGAGATAAGAAACGCAACAGGGAATTAACTAAGATCTTGGCCACAGTAGTAGGGAGCCCACAGGGACAGAAGGGTTCTGGCGGGACCCAGAAGAAGCCTCTGCTGCACTACCAGTGTGCCTACTGCAAAGAGATAGGACATTTCATCGAAGATTGTGAGAAAAAGAAAGGAATAGCCCAGGGAGTACTCACCCAGAGACTGGGGCCTTGGAAACGACCGGTAGCCTATTTGTCAAAGAAATTGGACCCAGTTGCCAGTGGGTGGCCGCCATGTCTAAAGGCCATCGCGGCGGTGGCCCTCCTGGTCAAAGACACTGACAAATTGACGTTTGGGCAAAAACACTGTAGTTGCTCCTCACACTCTTGAAAGCGTCATCAGGCAGCCACCCGACCGGTGGCTATCCAATGCCCGGGTGACCCACTACCAAAGCTTGCTTTTAAACAAGGAGCACATCACCTTTGGGACTCCCTCCGAGCTAAACCCAGCGACCCTGTTGCCAGAGGAAACTGCTGAACCAGTGCTGCACACCTGCCAAGACATCCTGGCTGAAGAAACCGGCATCCGACATGACCTCCAAGATTACCCACTCCAGGACGCAGAGGTAACGTGGTTTACTGATGGCAGCAATTTCCTAGTCAACGGTAAGCGACACGCTGTGGCCGCTGTGGTAAGCAAAAAGGAGGTCATATGTATGGGCCTCTGGACTCCGGGAGGGGACATCAGCCCAGAGGGCCGAGCTTATCGCCCTTACCAAGGCCCTAGAGCTAGCACAGGGGAAAAAGGCAACCATCTACACAGACAGCAGATATGCCTTTGCTACGGCCCACGTTCATGGGGCAATCTACCAGCAAAGAGGGCTACTCATGGCAGAGGGCAGAGAAATTAAAAACAAATCCAAAATTCTCCAATTGCTCAAGGCCCTCCTGTTACCCAAAGGGTTGGCCATAGTGCATTGTAAAAGCCATCAAAAAGGAACGGATGACATCACCATAGGGAACAATTTGGCTGATAAGATGGCAAGACAAGCGGCGCTGACCAAGCCAGCCATATTAGTCATTGAGCCTCAGTGTCAGCAAAGCTCAGCTACCAGCAGTAGTAAGCCTCCATTGTCCTCCCCTGTTGGCGAGACTGAGCTCGTAGACTATTTTAAAAGGGCCCATCACCTAACTCATTTAGGAGCAAAGAAACTCACCCTACTGGCCTGACAATTAGACACTGACCATATTCCTCCCACTAGAATCCGCCACTTGGCTGACCAAGTGGCCCAGGGATGCGCCGCCTGCCGTATGACAAATGCGCATTCCTCCAAGATAACCCCCGGTCGCCCACTCAGGGGGACCAGACCTGGGCAGCGTTGGGAAATTGATTTCAACGAAGTTAAACCCACAAAGGGGAGACTTAAATGTCTGCTGGTCTTCACTGATACTTTTTCCGGATGGGTAGAAGCTTTCCCCACCAAGGGAGAAACCGCCCAGATGGCATTAAAGAAATTACTTGAAGAGATTTTCCCCCGCTTTGGACTTCCAAGAGTGATCGGATCAGATAAGGGGCCAGCCTTTGTAGCTAAAATAAGTTAGGGACTGGCCAAGATTTTGGGGATTGATTGGAAATTACATTGTGCCTACCGACCCCAAAGTTCAGGACAGGTAGAAAGAATGAATAGAACCATAAAAGAGACCCTAACTAAATTAACCTATGAGACTGGCATAAAGGATTGGACTATGCTCCTACCTTACGCCCTATTCAGGGCAAGAAACACTCCTTCCTCTAAGCCCCCTCATTTCACTCCTTTTGAAATCTTGTTTGGGGTTCCACCTCTCCAAAAATTAGACCCCACCCTCATAGATTCTCACTCTCTCCTCTATTCTCTGGCTGATAAGCTCCTAGCCCTAGACCAAATCCAACGGGTCCTCTGGCAGCAACTCTCAGCTGCCTACCAGCCCGGAGAAGGAACTGCCCCACACCGGCACCAAGTGGGTGATTTCGTATACGTCCATTGACATCGGACAGAGAGCCTACAGCCACAGTGGAAAGGACCATACCAAGTTTTGTTGACCACCCCAACGGCAGTCAAGGTGGACGGCATCGCTACCTGGATCCACGCTTCGCATCTCAAACCGGCTTTGACTTCTGATGATCACGAGTGGACACTAGAACGGACTGAGGACCCTTTCAAGATAAAAGTTTGTAAGATCGCCCCCTCATGTTAATGCTTTGGTGTTATCCGGTGTGGTTCTGGATTTGTTTCATCATCTTACTATCAATTGTTAGTAGTCTATTTGTAGGTCTGTACCAGTGGCAACAGACAGAGGTCCACCCAAGCATTCCCATAATTATTCTGGTGTGTACTCTCTTGTTTTTTATGTATTTCAACTGTTATCAAAAATATTGCTGGGTGTGGTGGCTCACGCCTGTAATCCCAGCACTCGGGAGGCTGAGGCAGGAGGATCGGTGTGAGTTCGAGACCAGCCTGGGCTGCAAAAGTGAGCTCAAGGCTAGCCTGAACTGCATAGCGAGACCCTGTCTCAAAAAGACAAAAAAAAAAAAAAAAAAATATTACTGAAGGGCAAACATGTTCCCCCCTCAGACGAGGACTGGGCTAGTTCTCCCAGGGTTTTGGTTCATAACAATGTTAACCCTAGCCCCGACAGAGGGAACATACCACAATGTCTATCAGCCCTGGAAGTGGACCCTCATCAGTTGGGAAAAAAAGTGAGACCCTCGATACCTGGACGGGCTCAGGATCCCCTTCCCTCAGACTTCCATTCTGTAACATCTCTAATGTCGGACCTCTCAATTGTCAACATCCTATTTACATGTGTCTGGCCTCAAACCCCGGTAGAGAATATTGCAATAGTCCTAACCAGTACTACTGCAATTATTGGGTTTGCGAGACGATAGCTACCCACTGGACTGTAGAAAGACCAGACCCGGATATCCAGATCAGCCTCTATCCTTGGGGGTGTATGACACCTACGGGAGTGGGGGGCAGTTGCAAACTCTATCCCTGGAGATGTACATCGTCTAGGCCTAGAGTTACCACTTTCATAGCATGTAAGGGGATCTTCATAAATGTCACCACTCCTACCGATAGTAGATGGCTGTTGGGAAAAACTTGAGGCATTAGATTTTGGAAGAGTAGGACTGAGACTGATCTGGGAGGCCTTTTTCTGATAAAAAAAGGAAAACCCTTCAGATAAACATACGGGAATAGGACCCAACTCAGTTTTGATTCCCCCTTTACCCTCCCTTCGGACCACCTCAACTCTGCCTCCAGTCACAGACTCCACTGACTATCCTACCCCTCCTTTTCCCCCAACTCCTCCATCACTCCCAAACACAGCTAACAACCTATGTGACTTGGTTCTAGGGGCCTTCGCAGCCGTAAATGCCTCCGATCCTAACCTCACCCAAGCATGCTGGCTCTCTCAGCCGCCCCTCCTTATTATGAGGGCATAGCTCAAAATGCTAAGCTCACAAGCTCCTTGTCTGCTTCTGACTGCATTTGGGAATTGAACCACAACATCACACTCACTCAGGTCTCTGGAAAAGGGGCTCTGCCTAGGTAACATACCCCCTGGCTTACTACACTTATGTGACTACCGCAATACTTCCTCCTTGGTTCCCAACAAATACCTCATACCACCGAACGGAACCATGTTGGCTTGCAACAAAGGGCTCTCTCCTTGCCTTCCAACACGGGTCTTTAGTTCCTCTTCTGATTACTGTGTACTAGTTACTGTTCTCCCTCGGATATTCATCCATCAGACTTTGGAACTGACCCCACCGGATGGAGCTCGAGTAAGGAGGGAACCTATCTCGGTAACTTTGGCTGTAGTAATGGGAGCCTTGGCTACTGCTGGTGCTGCTACAGGAACGGCTGCCCTAAAAGAACAATGTTGCTTCTATGCTGATCACACAGGAGTGGTCAAGGATTCCATGTCTAAGCTTAGGGAATAAATCCAACAACGGGAAAAGGAGCTCCAAAGTAATAAAGGGCTTTTCGAGTCTTGGTTCTCCCAATCCCCCTGGCTAACTACCTTACTGTCTGCTCTCGCTGGGCCCCTCATAATTCTGCTACTAGCCCTCACCATTGGACCATGTGTCCTGAACAAGATTATCACATATGGGAGAGAACAGCTGGCCTCCATCAAACTTATGATCATCAGACAACAAAACCAATATAACCCCCTACCCACGGAGGAAACCGGTTTTTAAGATTAAAAACTAGTTACCAGTAGAGGGGGAAATGTAAGGGCTGACCCACCTTGATACCACCCTTCTGTTATCTGTAACTTAGGTTTCTATTACCCCAAAAATCACCTGGGTGTCGAAACTCCCCTCTGGCCAGGGGGGGTCATTGTACTCCCATTGGCTGCCCAAATGTTACCAGAACCATTCCCATTGGACTATAACCTAGATCCTAAGATACCCAATCACTGTAAAGAGCCCCCGACTAACCTACACTATTGGCTTCTGTAAAAGACGCTTGCTGAATCCCTCATTAGCATAAGCACCCTATAAAAACCCACTCACACAGCCGCTCGGGGTCACTCTTCCAGGGGGTGGCCCTGTGCCAGCACAGCTTATTTAATAAAAGAGTTCTGTTACACTTTGAGACACCGACTCTTGGCTCATCCTTCTCCCGACGTCTCCCGGACCTAACACTGTATGCTGGTATGACAGGCATGCACCACCACACCCAGCTAGACCACCATTTTCTTGAAGATACAGTTTTGGTTTCTGTACTTTTATTTTCACTTTGGTATTTCTCATCTTTGAAATTGGACTCTAAACTTTGTCTCTTAAAAAAATCATCCAATAGTAGATTAACACTTATGGCTGCCTCCTTGTTGGAGGGTAGCACCATTAACAGTTCCCATCCTTGTCATCTCCTTCCCCTGCCACTCCTCTCCCTGTGTGCCACTGCTGTTATCCACAAGGAAGATGATTTCCTAGTGTGGGAGGTACACTCAGACTGCTGGATCTCAGTTTTCACAGCTATACTATAAGTACCTGCTGGTAACTTCCAGCTTTTAAAAAACTACTCTTTGCAAAAATCTCAAGTGTATTTTTAAAATGCATCAGGCCTCCCATGTTTGAACTAAATTGAACAACGGATGCTTTTGTTTAATTGTTAACCTTTGCAGAGTAAATTGCAATAGCTAATACAGCTGTGGGTCTTTTTGCCTATGACATAACTGATAAGTATGAGTTAATCTTCATTTTCTTCCATTATATAAGTTTGAATTTTTTTCCCAAGAATTTGACTTATTTGGCAGATAGGAAAGATTAAGTGCCATTTTAAAACAACTATATTTTCATTTATAATGTCAGTGGTATGATTGCCAAAATACAGCTTTTTCAGTAAAATTATCTGCATTCTCATCTGAGCTTTATAATAGTCAAAAGCTTCAGCCTCTTTTATGAAGAAATTTAAAGTTAGTTGGTTTTTTTGTTTTTTTCAACTATAATGAAATAAAAATTTCTCAAAATAATTTAGTTTCATTAATTAATGATGTTGTTTATCTTAGATTTTAGATTTCACCCTAGGGAAGCATTAACTATGATATCTAGAAATCAGAGCCACTTGGTACAGATCCTACTTTATCCAAGAAGTCAACATTGGTTTACTTGGCTATTAAACTCTTCCTGATGGGGTAAGGTGTAGCACGTGGACTTCAGAGCGCTTGCCTGGTGCGCAAGGCCCTAGGTTAAGATCCCAGGTTTGATCCACAGCACTGTCAAAAGAAAAACTCATATTGATTAAATAGACATACATAATAATAAATAAAATTCCTAGAGTCAAACCTCAATATCAATCTTATTTTTAAAAAAAATTTTTTATTTTATTTATTTATTTTATTTTTTTCTTGTTTCAGAACCTTTGTTTATTCACTCATTTTTATGGCTGGCTCAGCCTGTCCCGAGGGCAGGGCTGGTGCAGCATGTGATGCTGGGGATCGAACTGCGGTCCCTGCAGCTGCCCAAGCTTCCCCAAGCAGGCACTTTAAACCACTGAGCCATCCTGCCAGGCCCTCAATATCAATCTTATATTGTACTTAAATTATCTTGCTAATAGGCTAGTTGGAAATAATTATTGTAAGAAATTAAATTTCAGAAGTATTTTATGTTGGTAGTCGAAATGAACAAAGAATAGGGAAGATGGAAATTTAACTCTTCCATATTTACCTACCATCAATAACTTGAAGAGGAGGGGACTGGTAAGATAGCTCAGTAGTTTAAAGTACCTGCCTAGGCAAGCTTAGGCAACTACAGTGACCTGGGCTCAATCCCCAGTACCACATGCTGTGCCAGCCCCACCCCCAGAGCAGGCTGAGCCAGCCATAATACAGTTTTTTTTTTTTTTTAAATAACTTGAAGAGAAGAAGCTGACTTTTTTTTTTAATTTTTTATTATTTTTATTATTGTTTCTTTTTTTAATTTTTTTTTATTTATTATTTTTATTATTGTTTCTTTTTTTTAAATTTTTTATTTATTTTTATTATTGTTTCTTTTTTCTTTTTTTAATTTTTTTATTTATTATTTTTATTATTGTTTCTTTTTAAAATTTTTTTATTTATTATTTTTATTATTGTTTCTTTTTTAATTTTTTTATTTATTATTTTTATTATTGTTTCTTTTTTTAATTTTTTTATTTATTATTTTTATTATTGTTTCTTTTTTTTAAAAAATTGACTTTTTCTTAAATATGCCTTTAAAACAACAAAAAACGCGTTGCATTTATTAACACTGTAAAAAAGGAGGTGATTTTCTAGGCAGTCTCTATAAACCTTTTTGTGGTTTATCAAATAGAAATCACTAACAATCTCAAATTATAATGTACATAATTTTTCTATCAGTTTAGTTCAGCAAAAATAAGAGGCTCATCAAGGAAGACCTTGATTCCCTAATGCATTGTGAGATTTTTCCTAGCTTGTAGATTTTTTTTAGATTATCAACTCCTTGTCAGTTGAACTTGTAATTTACTACTCTTAAAAGAAGAGAATTTTGGTTCATATGGTGTTTTCATTTATGCATTTAAATTATATATCCATAGGGATTTTGGTGGAAGTACAATTTGAGCTTTCATATTTTCTTGGCTCAAATTCTACTTTAGATATATCCGTTTCCATCTCTTTTTTTGGACACTATTAACTCGTAGTGATCCTCCCAATTGTACCTCCCAAGTACTGGGATTACAGGCGTGTACTCTGGAGCAGTGCAGCGTGGCAGGCGGGGGCAGGAACCGAACCCTGGCCCCTTTGCTTCCCTAAGCAAGTGCTTAATCTGCTGAGCTATACCGTGGGCCCTACTATTTTAGATATAAACAAATAGCTTTTTTTAAATACTAGACTAAAAATACCTGAACTGATATGCCTAATCTTGGTCTGTAAAATGTTAGACTGATGTTAGCCAGCAAAATTTCAGAAGCGTGAGAATTGTACCTCAAGGTGGTGGAATAGACCAGTATCAGGAAGCTTTATTGTTTTATTCCATTGAGAATAAAATAGGCTAAGGACCAGCCACATAGCTCAACGGATTAAAGCTCTTGCTTAGACAAATGCGGGGGTGGGGTTTGGGGTTTGGGGTTTGAACCCTAGGCTGTGCTGGCCCCACCCATGGGGTGTACTGAGATGGAGACAGACTGGATGTGGTGATGCCTGTAATCCCAGCATTTGGGAGGCTGAAAACAGGAGGATCACTGTGGGTCTGACCTATGTAGTGAGACCCTGTGGACCCTGTACTTTAAATACATTTTTTAAAAAGGCTGAATTTATTAAAGATGGCACTAAATGCACAATTCTACAGTTTAGGTCATTAGTGTCCTATTACCTCAGAAGATAATTCTAAGGGCACAGAGTTAGTAAAATATTGACTATAAATCACTATGTTTTCTGGAAGAAAACTACTCTGACTTCAAGGGATCTGAATCAAATTATCCACCTTTTTGAAGTATGCTTCTGTGTTATGGTACTGTGTTTAGAGTTGTTTAAAAATTGATAGAGTAATATATAGATTATAAGTGTAAATTTCCCTGTTTAATGTTTCTTTTCTTTTTTTTAATTTTTTTTTTTTATTTTTGAGACAGGGTCTCACTGTGTAGTAGTTCAGGCTGGTTTTGAGCTCACTTTTGTAGCTCAGGCTGGTCTCGAACTCACAACGATCCTCCTGCATCAGCCTCCCAAGTGCTGGGATTACAGGCATGAGCCACCACGCCCCGCTCATCCCTGCTTAATGTTTCTTTAATACAGCCTTTGCATTTGAAAATGTTCATTAGATTCATATCCAATTTTAAAAGAAAGGGCTGGGTGTGGTGGCACACACCTGTAATCCCAGCCCTTGGGAGGCTGAGGCAGGAGGATTGGTACAAGTTTGAGACCAGCCTGGGCTACAAAAGTGAGCTCAAGCCCAGCCTGAACTGCATAGTGATACACTATCACAAAAAGGCAATCATTCAATCAATCGATCGATATGTCCATTAGAGAACAAGTTATTTTTAAACAAAATTTTAAGGTCATCCTTATTATTGGCAAGGAAGAGGCAACTAAAAGACAATATTTTGCCATGTGGTTGCTTGATTAGGCATGAAAAGGATCATAAATAGCTTTTCTACTCCTATGGAATATAGATCTTTTAAAATTTAATTTTATGTTTTATCTTTTTGAGACAAGGTCTCATTGTGCAGTTCAGGCTGGCCTTGAGCTCACTTTGTAGCCCAGGCTGGTCTCAAACTCACACTAATCCTGCCTCAACCTACCGAGTACAGGGATTATAGGTATGTTCTTTATTATTAGTTTTTTTACAGGCTTCTTTTTTTTTCTTTTTAATGTCTAGAATTTATCTATGGGCTGGAGAGATAGCTCAGTGGCATAAGCACCTGCCTGTTGAATGCAAGGCCCTGAGTTTGATCCCCAGTACTGCAAAAAATAAAGTTTATCTAGGACATTTTCCAGTAGGGGAAGTTAATATAAATTAGGTATTGCCATTTTTGTTTTACTTTTTGTGGTTTTTTTGCTCAAATAAGAACCTTTTTTAAAATACATGATTGGATTTTTACCTTTTTTTAGATGACTGCTATAAGTATGGGATTTTTTAGATACCTTAATATGCAAGTTAATATAAATTCTTTTATAACACTACTAGTGTTTATTTTTTATGGAACATGATTTGAAGTTTAAAATATTTTGAAGTGTTAATTTAGCAGTAGTTTATTGATGATGTACTAATACTGACAAAAAAATTTTAATGTATTGAATTCATTGTAGTATTCAATAAATTCTATTTTAAAATAGAAGTTGAATGTCTTTTATTTTGTATGATGAAAATGATCCAGAAGTACACTTGATCATGGTCACGTATCACGAAAAATGGGAAGAACTTATGAAAACATGCAATTATTTAAGTCTGAAGCTATTTTTTTTGGTGGAACCAGGGACTGAACTCAGCAGGCACTTGTGCCCCTGAGCTATTTCTCCAGCCCCTCTGAAACTATTCTTGAAGCCCAGATTCCATGACGGTATCTGCTGCAAAGTTCTGCTATTGCATATTTTAGGTTGCTGCATTCTAACAAATAATTACCAGTGTGCATAAAGACTGTCGCTTGCAGCTTTGCTGATGCTATTCTAACTACAGATCCCTTTCGCCATTGAAGCACTTGCTTGGGAATGGCATGGGGCATGAAACCCTGCACTTCCTGCTGATAGCCAAGTGCCCTATTTCAGATTGGTCCTGCTAGGTGTCCATAGTTTATCTCGATGATGCCATGACCTTCTCCCTTGCGTGCTTTTATGCTTTTTGCAATTTTTTTCTTTGAGACAAAGTCTTGCTATGTAGTTCATGCTGTCCTTGAACTCACTATGTAGCCCAAGGTGGCCTTGAACTCTTGTAGATCCACCTGCCTCAGCTTCCTGAGTGCTGGCATTATAGGTGTGCACCACTACACTGGTGCCTTTTGCATTTTCTATCAGATGCTTCTGCTGCATTTTAGAATACAGATAACCTTAAACATCTGTTGAACGGTTTTCTTCTTCATAGGTATGCATGCCTAGGCAGGGGCCACCACAGAGGGACAAAGGAATAGTGGAATCCCACCATGGTCACAGTGCTCACCCTATGCACTGACCCATCAGGGATGCTGATGAAACCAGAGAAGCAGACATTTACAAAATATGAGGGACCTGCTCCCAAAAATTCCTAAACAAATACTCTCCCTTTCCTTGACTGACTGGGAGGCTGTAAACAGGCAGATCACTAGGAATCCCATCTAGTAGTGAGACCCTAAACGCCCTGTAGACCCTTCCCTAAAAAAAAAAAAAAAAAAATCACTACCTTTAGAGTCTCCTGCCTCAGTAGTGACGATTTGCTTTGCTGTGGATAGCTCTGGCATGATGGTGGGTCCCTAGATCACTTAGCCATGGTCAGTCACTGGCTTTGGGGTTTGGGGGTTTGGGGGGCTTGAAGGCTCTGTTCTGTTTTTGTGGCACAAGGAATTGCACCCTGGGCTTTGGCCCTGAGCTACACCTCCAGCCTTTTTTTTTTAGTTTTGAGACAATCTTGATAAATGGCTAAATTGCCCTGGCTGGGCTTGAACTCAGCCACTCTTACTGACAGCACTGAGCCACCGCTTGGGCCTGCCGATGTCTGATGAGTGAGGAGCAGGGTAAGCCAACCTGGGGTCTCCTCTGTGCTTCCCTTCAGCTGCCTTCACCTGCTCAGCCCTGTACATGCTGACTGCCCACCACCGCCCAGGTGGAAGACAGACGGTAGGAAGGGGCTGAGCTTGTTTGCATACCAAATACTCTCCCACTGCGACTGAGGGTCTCCCAAGGGAAGGACATTGAGTAGGACCTATGACGAATGTCTATAATCCTAGTGTTGGGAAGCTGAGGCAGAAGGATCAGAACTTTGAGCCCACTTAGTGCAACTTACAGTGGCCAGGCATAATGGCACATGTCTGTAATCCCAGCACTCAAGAGGCTGAGGTAGGAGGATCCTTGCCAGTCTGAGACTAGACTGGGCTACAAAGTGAGCTAAAGGTCAGCCTGACTGCATGGTGAGACCCTGTCTCAAACAGACACAAAAAACTGAAGGATAAAATAAAATAGGGCAGTGAGCTAGCTTAGTGGACCACGTGCCTGCTTGGGCAAGCACAGGGACTAGAATTCTATCCCTGTGTCAGCACCCCACCACCACATGCGGATCCAGCCACTGAGATCTGACTTGGTGGTGCATGCCCGTAATTCCGGTACTGGGGAGACTGAAAACAAGGATCATGATGTCATGATCCTGTGAAGTGAGACCCTGTACCAAAAACAATAAATAAATAAATAGGATTTGTTTTGGGGGTGCCAGCTCAGCCCACCCTAAGGATGGGGCTGGCATGGCATATGATGCTGGGAATTGAACTCTGATCCCCTGTGCCTTGCCTAAACTTGCCTAAGCAGGTGCTTTAGACCATTGAGCTATCTCACCGGCCCAAATACATACATACATACATACATACATACATACGTACATATTTACAATGGTGGTGGTGGTGGTGGTGATGATGATAAAATAGATCTTGGGGGCCTGCCATGCTGGCCTACCCCCAGGGTATGCTGAGATAGCAACTGAGACTGAGCGAAGTGGTGCGTGCCTGTAATCCCAGCTCTTAGGAGGCTGTAAATAGGCTAATCACTATGAGTCCAATCTAGTAGTGAGGCCCTGAACACCCTGTAGACACTTCCCTTAAAAAAAAAAAAAAAAGAAAGAAAGAAAGAAAGAAAGAAAAAGAAAAAGAACTGGAGATGAGCTTGGTGCCAAAACCTTGAGTTCAATCCCCAGTACTGCAAAACAACCAGACCAACAGACCGAACCACACTAACGCTTGAGGGCTCTGCCCTCTTGACCTAATACCACACTGAGGATTGTGCCCAACACACATAGTTTGGGGGACATGTTCAAAGTACAGCAGCTGCTAGTTCATGCCCTTAGGGTCATAGGCAAATAGTTCTCAGTCTTAGCTAAAAACCTGTTCTGGGCTTGGCACATTATTCTGTGACAAGCTTTTCCACTTAGATCAGAGGGCCACAGCTCTAGAAAAAAGATCAGTTAAATTCCAGTTCATAGTTAGCTATAAATAGGCTGTGCCACATGGTTTCACTAGAATGGAAAACCAAGTAATTCTTCAGAAGTGTGAAGAGGGCCAGATGGCATCATGGCACATGTCTGCAATCCCAGCACCCAGGAGGCTGAGGGAGGAGGATCATTGAGAGTTCAAGATGAGCCTGGGCTACAAACTGAGGACAGAACCAGCCTGAACTGCATAGTGAGATCCTGTTCTAAAGGACAGAAAATGAAGTGTCAAGAATACTTCAGAAGCTGGGCGTGGTGGCTCACGCCTGTAATCCCAGCATTTGGGAGGCTGAGGCAGGAGGATCATTGTGAGTTCGAGACCAGCCTGGGCTACAAAAGTGAGCTCAAAGCCAGCCTGAACTGCACAGTGAGACCCTGTCTCAAAAAAAAAAAAGAATACTTCAGAAATTTATCTGACATACGTGCACTTCTCACAGAAGTGTCAGCAAGTTTTACTGTATAAAAGTGGCTCCAGTCCACTTCAGTGCAGAGAAATAAAACACACGCCTGCAACTGCCAACCCTCTTCTGTCCTCTCTTTCAAATGTCTCTTCAGAGGGTGCCAAAACGGCTCATCGCTTCTGCTGCTCTGCCTAACCCAGCTCTATCTTATCTGATTCTAACTTAGCCTTGGAGTTGCTAATTTCACTACTGAATCTCTTTCCTCTTCATAGCCAGTAATTTTTCCAAAACAGATATCTATTCATGCAACTCTAGGACTTTACAAAGACCTTAAACAGCACCTAATTTATCTAATAGTCCAGAATCCTCAATATGGTTTTCCAGAGTGAAAAAAAAAAAAAAAAAAAAAACCCTCAAGATCAGCAATCTACAGCACTCCAGTATCCAGGAAGTAGGTAGGACCCAATACCCCACCCCAAGTTGCCCTGGAGCAGCAGGCAGCAGCAAGGTGTCTCCTGATTCTGCTCCATTCTGGAGCTATCCACCTGAAGCTCAGTACGCAAAGATGGCCCCCATTTCCAATGCAGGGTCTAGGGCATTTTATCTGACCTATAAATCGGGGATCTCACAACCTTCTCCTTGGGTTTCATTAATTTGCAAGTGTGACTCACCCAACGCAGGAAAATACTTCCTTAGGCTTACTGGTTTACTGTAAAGGACATCACAAATGGTACAGATGAAACCATGCCTTGGGCCAGATCCATAGGAAGGAACCCCGAACTTCGCTGCCCTCTCTTGGTAGTCTGCTCTTCCTGACCCTGCCTGGATGTCAACTTTGAAACTTTTCCTTTTTTGCAGGACTGGGAATTAAATTCAGGCTCTTGTGCTTGCCAGGTGAGTGCTTATTCCACTGAGCTATCTCCTCTCGCTCTGAAACTTATCTTTTTTGGAGTCTTACTGGAGTTTCACTAGCTAAGCAAGGGTGACAAAATCACTGACCACTGGGGATCAACTCCACTTTTAGCTCCTCTCGGTTAGAGCAAGAAGAGGGAGCTGAAAGCTCCAGCCTTTGGATCTGCCTTGCTTTTTCCAGTGACCAATACTCATTCTGAAGGTATGAAGGCTTTTGCACTCAGCTAAATTCTTAGGCTTTTTATTTTTTGAGACAGGGCCTCACAAAGTCACTCATGTGCCTAGACTGGATTCAAATGTGTGATCCTCTTGCCTCAGACTCTCAGTGTTCTGGGTTTGCATGTGTGCACACCCAGCCCCTTACTTTCCGTTCTTTTGTTATTAGCTCATGCAAAGAAAATATTATTTAAAAGTACAGAATAGCTATCAAACAGCTTAAGAATTAAAGCAGATAATCAAGTTTAGACAAGTTTACTTTTCTATGCTTTTTTCTTTTTTGCCTTAGGTTTGTTAAGTACACATTGCTGTGTCCATGTGAAAAAATAACAATTCACAATTAGGGCCACCAATTAATATATATATATTTTTTTTTTCTTTTTGAGACAGGGTCTTGCTATGCAGTTAAGGCTGGCCTTGAGCTCACTTTTGTAGCCCAGGCTGGTCTCGAACTCGCACCAATCCTCCTGCCTCAGCCTCCCGAGTGCTGGGATTACAGGCGTGAGCCACCACACCCGGCCCACCAATTAATAATTTGAAAAGTGGACAGTGAAAACTAAAATTAATAGCACAGTCTCATGATTTCTTACATCAAAACCTTTCATGTGTACAAATCTGATTTCTCATCACTCAGTTTGATGTGGTTAAGTCTCTATCACAGACTGAAATATAAGGATTAACTGCATATGTAGATGACGTTTGTTCATTTATTTTTTCCACTTTCTCAGGAAATAGTTGAGTCCAGTGATGCAAAGAGAGCTATATCATTAAAATCAGTGAAACTAAAATCAGCCAGATTGAGGATATAGCTCAATGGCATAAGCACCTGCCTGGCAAGTGAAAGGTCCTGAGTTCGATTCCTGGTACCAAAATAAATAAATAAATAAATAAATAAATAAATAAAATCAGCAAAATGCCATTGTTCCTCACATTTTGGTGCATTTAGTCTGAGACCCCTATACATTCTCTATCCAGCATAAGTGTAGGCTTAAATTTGCTTCAAAAAAGTCCCTGAAGCACAGCTACAACTTTCTTCATCAACACCAGGGTTTGCTAACTCCAAAGGGAGAATTTCTCCCTGGAGTGACTGCTATTTGTACTAGTTTTTTTTTTTTTTTTTTTTTTTTTTGCCCAGATCGAGTCACTGGGAGGGGTAGCTCAGGGACACCAAGGGCCTGAGGTTGCCAAAAAGCAAACAAAAAACCTTTAGAAAGAGACATTTTTCCTCTTTAAAAATAATCTAGGACTAGGGGCTGGGGAGATAGATCTGTGGAACAAGTGCGCGCCTGGCAAGTGTTAGGTCATGAGTTCAAACTCCAGTCCCACCAAAATAAATAAGTAAATAAATATGAAATAATCTAGGACTAAACAAAAATTACTTATGATGAATGCAATCATGTACTATGAAATGTACTAATAAAAGGAAAGGTTATAAAATATTTTAGTTATATATTATATACTAATTAGTATACTCCACACATAATGTCAGGAAGACTGATTTCATTTTCTCAATGTTCAACAAATATGTGTTCAATGTTTACAATGTGCCAGGCACTGTACTAAGCTACCAGCACTAAAGATTAATATTTGAAACATTCCAGATATTTTTAGCTGGAATTTTTATAAGCTTTCACTTGTGACCAAAGTTAATGCTTTTTGGAGTATCTAAGAGAAAAAAAAAAAAATCCATTAATCCTCTATCCAAAGTACAGCAAAATTCACTGGAACTGCTTTAATCACCTCTGTGTTTACAAACGGAGGATTATGTAACAGCTGGCCACATGTTCTGAGGGGTGAATTTTAAGTGACAGAATGTTACATAAAATGGGCATTTCCTGTCTTCCTCTCTTTTTGGTTTGATGCTCTCAGCAATTTTAGCTGTCTTCACTTGCCCTTGTGGCCAGTCTTTCCTTTTTAGTTTTGGGGAGCAGCATCCCTCTCCCATTCATTCCAGAGAGTCAGAGGCATGATTAATGTGGAAACAATCGCACATGCCAACACGTTGGTCTGAGTGATGTAAACAGAGATCTTTGATTAGCTGATTAAGCAGGCTGTGCAACAGATTATGTGAAAGACAGAGCCATCTACAATCTGTTTGCTATTATTAGTGGCATTGCTCGGTGAGTCTTTCTGTCATGTGAAGTAAAACAGCAGAAGGCTTAAAGACACAAAGTCTAGAATTAGGCTGTCATGATTGAAAATTTGGCTGTGGGTTCTGTAGTGTAACAGGGCTGATAGTCAAAGCTTGCTGCTAACTTCCTGGGCTTATGTGAATGGAGCAGCACCTGGGAGTAGCAACCTCACAATCAGGGACAGTTATGCAATGTAGAGACAGAAAGACCCTCCTGTCGTCCAGCCATATTACTACAGATCTGCTTTTACTAATCTGAACAGAAACCTCCATTGTCAAGCTTTGTGAAACATGTATTAAATAATTGTGAGAAGTTATAAAACCTGGCTGCTATAAGAGTAGTCATTCATAGATTGTAGTTCTTTTAGGTCACTTCAGGTGTGATTAAAAAAAACACAGTGGATGAACCAAAAAAAGGCACGATTTCAGTATGAGAAGTAGAAGATTCAACCTTAGTAACAGTGCATGACAAGCTCAAACTTGCTTGTTCCATCTGCTGTGATCTGTGGTTATGAGAAGCTGTGTTTTAAAATCATGTACCACAAGCAACACGTGAATGTGAAATTTTGTCAGCTTCATTGGCATTGCAGGGCTCAGATTTTTGAGAAGTCATATCATGGAAGAGGACTTGTGTCTCTGATTGGGATCTGGAAACCAAGCTCCAAAGTTCTCCATAGAAATGACTCAATTCTCTGTGAAAAAAGTCCTTTAATTGACATCTAACAGTAAGGTGTGTTTTTTTGACACTGAGGAAATTGCAAGCACTGAGTCTGTGCCCAGGAACATTAAAGTGAACTCTGAACACCCTAAGGCGTTAGCAGAGCATTCGAGAAAAAATGTGCAAAGAAAGCTGTCCAAGCAATGGTCCATGCTCTGTATATGCTCCGTGCTTTTTGTACAAGAATTTCTGGCAAAGGAAAACAGGACTTTCTGTCTTCATCTTTATTTACAGAGTCTGGCATTTGTGACTTCCATCTGTTTCCTAAAGTCACAGTGAACATGAAAGGGAAATGATTTGAATCTACTCAGGGCACTCAGGAAGCCATAGCAGCACAGCAAAAGACACTCATGAAAGGGAAACTGCAGAGCAGCTCCAGAAAGCAGCAGGCATGATGGAATATGGGTGGCTGAAGCAAGGGAGATGATTTTGAGGGGGATTCTTGGCAATGTGTCCTTTGCTGTAACACATTTTTTAAACATTTAAGTACTCATTATATTTTTCAATCACAGGTTTAAGTTGTAACTTAAACACATGTTTCAAAAAATGTATTTCCTGGGCTAGAGATTTACCTCCATGCTAGAGTACATACTTAGCATGTGCAAGGCCCTTGTTTCAATCCCTAGCACCAAAAACGTAAATAATAGAAGGGTAAAATTAATAATATAGTTTTCTGAGTTGAGATTAAGTCCCTCTCTCTTGCTCAACACTTTAAAATTTCATTGAGCCCTCTAACATTTAAAATAATTGCTTTAGAGCTGTGAGTATAATTTAGTGGTAGAGTACTTATGCATGAAGCCCTGGAAACTTGTTCAACCTTTACCATGGCAAAAATAAATAGAATGACTATAGTTGCGACCTCCCTGCTGTGGTTGTATATGAGTTAAACCAATAAATGTATCTCTGGATTTCTAAATCCACTGTAATAGCATATGTTATATATATATATATATATATATATATATATATATATATATATATATATATATATATAT
>PVJA010019182.1:0-38683 GCA_004027025.1 Myocastor coypus | reverse complement strand
AAAAAAAAAAAAATATTAGTCAGTGGGACTAGTCCCTGATAAATCTTTTAATCCACGAAAAGATTCATTCCCACCATCCTCTGTTCTCTCCACCGTCACATCCTTCCCAGCCTCTTCTACAGGACTTGACTCTTGGGAAGAATAGAAAGAAAAAAAAAAAAAAAACCTGTTACTTAGATGTTTTCTTTGGGCTATTATTAGCTGGACATCTACATACTCAATATCATTAAATGCTCATGAGTTGGGGAGGTAAGTGTCATTATCCTCACTTTACAGGTAAGGAGCCCACAGACAGAGGCCAAAGAAACTGCACAAGCTATGGAATCAAGATTAGAACTCAGGCCCTTAAGACTCCAAATGTAATGCTACTCTATCTTGCCATTCTATCTTACCAATAAATTTGTACCTTATTGTCCATCTGTCTACTGTACATTGCTGCTCCATCTTAACAATAAGTCTAACAGTGGTATCTCAAGAAAATCCACATCCTCATATGGAACTAGGGCTGAACAAATAACATTCAAAATGCTAATTATAAGCGGGTCCTATAACTCAGTGGACTAAAGCCCCTGCTTAGGCAGAGCACAGCAGTCAAGGCTCAGTCCCTAGTGTGCTGTGCCTGTAATCCCAGCACTTGGGAGGCTGAAGACAGGAGGATCACTATGAGCCTGAATTATGTAGTGAGACTTTGTGAACATTGTAAACCATGTCCTAATTACAGAAAAAAATTATAAGATGCTAATTATAATGCTGGACTATTGATGTACTAGTTATGGGATTATTTTGTATGTATGTCAATAACCCCCAAGAGCTTTCAAAATGTAAATGACCAGACCAGAGCGATAGCTTGGTAGCATAAGCACCTGCCTGGCAAGTACAAGGTCCTGAGTTCAATCCCTGGAACTGCAAAAAAAGAAATTAATAAATAAAATTAACTAATTTTAAAAACCATAAATGGCCTCCAAGACTTAGGAGTAGCCCTACAGACAGACAATGTATTGAAGTATACTTCCTGAATCTCAAAGGTTGATTGACTTTCTAGTGCTGAGATGGGAGAACTTCTGTTGCTGTAGTTTGGATCTTGCAGTCGTCCCAAGGCTCATGTGTTGAAGACTTGGTCATCAGCTCATGGCAAAATCGGAGCTGACAGAATCTTTAGGAAACGGTACCAACTAGATAGAGGAAGTCAAATCATTGGAGAAATAGACCCTTCAAAAAGATATTGGGACCCTCATCTATCTCCATCGTCTCCATCTCTATGTCCATCTCCATCTCTCTATCTCCATCTCCATCTCCATCATCTCCATCATCTCCATCATCTCCATCTCCATCTCTCTATCTCCATCTCCATCTCCATCTCCACCTCTACCTCCACCTCCACCTGCACCTCCATCTCCACCTCCACTTCTATCTCTGCCTCCACCTCCATCTCCCCCTGTATCCATATCTATCTTGCTCCTTTGTAGTTCCATGAGGTGAGCGTATTTCTCGGCCACATGCTATATGTGACCTCACCATAAGCTCAAGATCAACAAGGCCAACTGGCTAAGGATTAAAATCATGAGTCAAAATAAACTTTGTTTCAGGTGTTCTGCCACATGCGGGGAGCAGTTCTACTCATATCCCCAGATAGTGCCTCACTAGCAGCCTTAAAAGAAAGGACCGACCAGCCAGGAACCAAAACCTCCAAGCATATGAGCCAAAATAAACTTTGTCTCTTTAAAAGTTGATTATCTGACATATTTGTCTTTGGTAGAAAACTGATTAGAACAATGTACTAATACAGTATGACAACAAACCAGCACGGTGTTTGTTAAGTGTTGACCATGTAAATACAGTAGATATGTTTCCTGACCTCTTAAAGATGATAATAGAGGTCCTTAAACTTGCCCTTTCCCATTTACACACACACACACAGAATCACAGACCACAGCCTTCTGAGATAGGAAAAAAGGTATATACATATTTTTCATCATAACTCCCACTGGAAAAAGCCCAAGTGACTGGGAAGAGCCAGGTGATTTAATAGTACACAGAAGCTAGGAAGTGATGGCAAGAATTCTACTTACCAGGCTGGGGAGATAGCTCAGTGGTCTGAGTGCCTGCCTGGCAAGTGCAAGGACCTGGGTTTGATCCCCAGTATCACATGCCATGCTAGCCCTGGAACCATAGGTGAGCCATGCCGCCCACCAAAACAGAGTATGGTGGTGCACACCTGTAATCCCAGGGCTGGGGAGACTGAGACAAGAGGATCACTACAAGTCTGAGCTTTGTAGTGAGACCCTGTACCAAATAAATAGATACATAGATGATAGATAGATAGACAGACAGACAGACAGACAGACAGACAGGCAGACAGATAGATAGGTAGAATTTTAAAAAGAATTCTACGTACCTTCTCAAATGCACAACCAGAACATAAGCAGCTGCTCAGCAGGAACAGTCTGCAAAGGCGCTAAGCTCAGCATTTTTACCTGCACTGAAGGTAAAAACGAGTGAATGGCTGGGAGGAAGAACTAAGGACAGACAATAGCTCTTGGGAAGGCTTGGCTGCAAAATCAGGAGTGCCCCTCTGTTGTTTTGCTGTTTTGTGTTTTGTTTTGTCTTGGATTTTTGTTCTACGTATTTAAGACAGGATCTATAAGGTCTCACTACATAGATCGGATTCCTAGTGAACCTCTCACTTTCAGCCTCCCAAGCACTGGGAACACAGGCGTGCACCACCTCATCCTATCTCAGTCTCTGCCTCAGCATGTCCTGGGAGCAGGGCCAGCACAGCATGCTTGGGATCGAACCCTGGCCTCTGTGTTCTGCCTATGCTAGCACTCTGTTGAGCTATCTGGCCTGCCTTTGCTGCTTTATGATTACCACAACTTAACCAAGGAATCTCAGAAGGCAGAAGATTTGGGATTCTTATTTTGAAGAGCATGTAGAAAGCATTGACAAGGTACCTGTAACCTTAAGTGAACCTAAAATGTCTGCAGACTTGGGCAAAAACGTTCAATGAAACAGCCTTTTCCTGGCAAGCCTTTGGTGCCACAGCTCCTTTCAGCCTGGTTTGAATTGAACAAATACAGAAACCAAGGAAATTAAATGAAATTTTTGGAACTTGATCTTGGTGCGCTGTAAGCCAAGGGTGGAAATATTTCAGTTGATGAAAGTGGGGTGTGGGGCTCATTGCTATAAATTCTTCCCTCTCTGTAGAATCTTGACTGGTATTACAGGCTTGGACTGATATCAGGCTCCGGGAAAAGACAAAATTCAGGATGATCTGTCCAAACTCCTTGTCACTGACAAAATTTCACATGGAGACTATTAGTTAGCAGCCCCTTTTAAGAAGAGCCTCCAAATTTCTAACCAGGAATACTGGTTTGTTTGTTTTATTAAAAGAGTTTGAAGCCATGTCAAAGAAATAGATGCATGTACTGATAAGATAATACCAATGACTCAAGGGGGCTTTAGAGGGGGGAAAATGGCCACAGTGCAGGAACAGCAGCTCTGACATCCCCTTCTGTAGGGATCCATTGGTCTTACTGCAAATAATTCTACCCCAGGGAGACACAGCAGTAGGAATAAGAAAGATAGACAAGGAGAGGAAAAGCTCGGCTAGGTGGTCCCAGTCTGCCTGATGGGCAAGACTAAGTCAAGGCACACGGAAATGATCCTTTATACTTTTGCAAAGTTTGTATCACATGACACAAGGTTGCCTAACAACTCATAGCTGGCCGGAACCAGCCTGGATGTTTTTCTCAGCACTGGGGTAGCTTGTTTGCTTTAGGCACTAAGGCCCAGTCCCACCTACACACACCTGATCAATTTCCTGGCTTCCTGAGGCTCAGATAGATGAGCTAGACCAGACAGACAGACAGACAGACAGACAGATGATAGATAGACAGATGGAGATAGACATAATGATACAGGGATGATGATAGGTAGGAAAGTAGGTAGGTAAGGAAATAGGTAGAGAGAAAGATGTGGAGTGAATAAAACCTTTAAGGCCCTGGAGAGAGCAATAGCGCTGCATCAGGGCTTAGAGAGTGGCACTTGCTCCCTGCTGCCAGTAGTTCTGACACAATAATCTGTACATCCTTTCATTTGTTTTCCAGCTGATGAATGTCCCATGCAGGCCTAAATGATCTCTAAAGACTCTGGCTCCAACATTATTTGGTTCTCTGATAGTGAGGAAGCTCTAGAAGGAGCTGATAGTTCCTTTAATGAGCTTGGAACCTACCCTAATATCCTTCCTGTGGGAAAATGGAGTTTTCTGTGGAGAGGAAGCGGAGAACTGCTCAGTCAGCTCCTTGTTGAGAAGACCCCTGGAGCTGAGCGCAGACAGCAATTTGGAGATGAAATCAGCACATGACCCTAAGGAGGACCATGCAGCGCTCTAAGTCACAGCGCTGGCCCCCAACCGTGCTAATAATGGGAGGGTACTGCTCCTGGGTACCCACAGTGGGTCAGGCCGGAAGCCCAGAATTTTCACATAATTGACTCATTGAATGCCCACAAGTCCTGTGCGGTGGAAACTACAGCTGTTCTCATAGGGCAGATGAGGAAACGGGTTCAGAAGAGTTAAGTAAGTCATCCAAAATCGCAGTGCTACTATGAGCTCAGACAAACTCCCACCCCAGGTGGTGTATGTCTGCGTCTCACCCACGATACTGTGAAAAATGGAGGTGCTCTTATATTTGAAGGCTCCACAGGGAAGGAAAAAGAAGCCGTCCAAGCAGGGAAATGCACTGCCCCCTAGATCGCAGCTGTGAATAAAACTAGGAATAGAATCCTAGCTTTCATGCTTCAGACAGGACTGGCTACCCTTGTGGAGTTAAGAAAGGTCAACCACTCCACTTGACAGAGGAAGAACAGACTGAAAGTAGCTCCCCCAAGAGATGACAAAATCATGTCACTGACCATTGGCGGGAGGGGGAAAGGTAGCCAGGCAAGTCCCACGAACAGGACTCAGAGGCACGTTGGCAACGGGGCTTCCTGAAATGCCTGCCAAGCCTCCAGAGGGTGGCCTGCATTTCCTCTTGGCCATCAGACGATTCAACAGCATCTTGCAGACTGCCAAAGTGCTGCTGTAAATCTACAAAGGGTCGACACTGGGTCAAGAGATCCGAGAGAAGGCTCTGCCCCTGCGGGCTGAGGCAGCTCCTCCTCCAGGCCTGTACTGGTTCCTCGTGGACACAGGCTACTATTTCAATCCTTTTTTTTTTTCCCCTAAAATATGTGATTGAGTCTCCCAGGTATCCCTCTTCTGGTTGGCCCTCAGCCCTTACTGTCTCCTCATGGGTTTCTGGAATCCCCATCTGTTCTTCTGTCCACAGGGCCGGTGCCTTTGGAGACACCCTCACCTCTCCTTTATTTCCTCCCTAAGCAGGCAGGGTACCTGCTAAGCCACAGCTAAGCAGGACTGTCCCTTAGAGAAGACTTGAAAGGTTGAGTGACAGGACAGAGAGGAGGCGACCAGGGGCGCAAGGGCCATGTGAGGGCTGATGCACCAGGATCAGCTGGCCCACGCTGCCCGCACAAGGAGGACACAGCTGGTCCATGTTGGAAGGAAGGGAGAGGGAAGGACAGAATGCCGGGGAAGGGTTTCGTGAGTGCTGCATCTGATCGGAGAGTTTAAAGAGCTCCAGGCTGCGCTCAGGGCTTGGCAGCAGCCACAAAAAGGTATATATGTGTATAATGAGTCAGAAGATATGCTCTGTCAAGGACTTTGGTGGCTTCTCCACAGTTGTCTTTTTGAGCCTTGAGCAATCCAAATAACTGTCCCATCTTGTCCTCCCCGGCTCCCATGGGAGACCCTCTACCCCAGGAAAGTCATCTTGACTGATCTTGTCTTCTTTTCTGTCTTTTATTGCAATTTTGTGCAGACCAGCCTGTCCTTGGAGCTCTAGTGTCCTAATTTGCCTCTAGACGTCCCCACTTCCTCCTCCTGCCACTCTGCCTGTGGGAGGCGGGACCGCGGCACCATACTTCCCAGACTCCCTTCCACACATGAAAGGCAGCAGGGTGGGAGGGGCGATGAGGGCAGGTGCTTCTGGCTTGCTGCCCCACTGCACCTTGGGTAGTGGTCATGTTCTTCTACCAAACGCTGTGACCCCAGTCCAGTGACCCCTCTCTGGCAGCCTCAGCTCCTTCCAGTCTTGTCACCTCCTTCTCTTCGCCCCTTCAAACTAGGAAGTGGTATGTAAATGCTTGCCTACTGCACCACAAGTGATAGTTTCCAGAAAGTCACTTTAGAAGAAAGCTGTCTGATCCTTTTCCCATTCTTCATTATACTTTCCTTCTTTCTGCTGCTTGGAATGAAGATGTGATGGCTGGAGCTGGAGCAGCCACATAGAGCCTTCTTCCCTGGTTCATTCAGTCTTGCTGTACAGTTTTGAAAATGTCTATTCATGACAACTCCTGCCATGTGGAATGACCTCCTGTCATATCCCAGGGATTAGTCACTCAGTATGGAGCTGAAACTGCCCTGGGTACATGCCATTTGTGTGGTGCCAGTGAGTCTTATTGTCACCTCTCTGATCTTCCTGCTTGAGTGCTAGAATCCTTGCCCTGTAGGGCTACTCCTACCCTTTTCCTTTTGCTAAAGTTCTACCGAAGGTGACTAATATATTAGCATGCTTATTATATCTAGTTCGTACTTAGACACATCACTTACAGTGACTTCTAGAAGAAGCACATTTTTATCTTGATTGCTGGGAAAGTGAATAAGTTCCTCAGATTTCTGAGGCTAGTAAGCAAATATAACATATTTTGAGAACTGACATTATGCCAGTCATTATCTGAGTATTATCACTTCCAGGAATCCCTAAAGGCAGTGCAGGAGAGGCTGTTTTTCATTTGAACAGAGGAAGGAACAGTCTGGCCATGGAAATGTGAAGGACCCCAAGGGAGGTGACCAGCGGAGTATAAGGACATGAGAACAGATGAAGGGCCTTGTGTCCAAAGGGAAGGGAGGGCCTCAAGAAGACAGGCTTCACTGGCATGTTCCTCGGGAGCTGGCCAAGCCCAACCCGCTTCCTCCTCTTTCTTCACACCCACCACTGCTTCCCTCCCAGAACTGCTACTTCCGCCTCCCCTTCTCCTCTCTCTCCTCCCTTTCCTGGTTGTTCCTCTGATTGTGACTCAGAAAGGCCCTGTTCAGGTTGCAAAGGAAGGTCATGCTCACTATTTTGCCAAACAAACATATGTCAGGTTACTGTTATGGAACATCCAGACTCCTGAGGGTCTGGGGGACAGATTAAGAAATTTGAAGAAGTCGTTTTCTAACCACCCTAACAATCATAGCTCTGCCTGGGAGGAAGCTCTAAGAGGCAAGGTTGCCTGTGCTGGTATTCTCAGGAAATCTGAAGGACACGTGAGGGAATAAGTGGGATGACCCCTCTTTTCCTTTGCCTCTCACCAGGAACCTGTGAGGATCAAGGATTGGATCTCCACCTACTATTTATAAGATGTTACTAACTCTCTAGAGGCCCCTGCCTCTGCTCTGTGATTCCCAGAAGTTCAGGCCTCTTTGTTCCCAGAGGTAGGGGACAGGCGAGGGTATTCCACCTATAATGGCAGATACAGTGCCCCAAGTCTTCTTTTTCTCCCCCCACCATTTCTGCCCTCCAAGAGACAGCCAGTTGCCTGGTGCATTAGGCATCTATTTCTCATCTTGCCATCTGGAAGTGGCAATTTCCCAGTCTTCTAAGTTCTGATCAATGAGTGATAAACACAAGGGATTTGTGTCAGGGTCCAAGACATACAAAACAGTTGTCAGGGGTCATGTTTCCCCTCTTTCCATTGTCTCTTCCTTCTTTCTGCGGCTTAGAAGGAGGGTGTAGTGGATGGAGCAGGAGCTCCAGTCAGGCTATGAGGTAGAAGCCAAGTAGAAAATCTAATATCATCCCAAATTCACATCCAGGCCAAATCCTGGTTCGTGGGCACCCTGAGAGCAGCTGACCCACAGCCCAACTATTAAATAGAAACATGAGCTCCATCTGCATTTAAGGCTAATGGAGAGATTAGTAATTAGGGCTTCAGTGTCTCCAGATCACTTAGTGATCCTTAGATGAAAAGAGACTTAGGAAACAGAAACAAGCCCTGTGTTTGGCTAGAAGATTCTCTGTGAATCAGAGCCAACACAACACGGCTGAAACAGAGGGCACAGCTGGCAGTTTCAGGAAGTGGTTAGCAGAGAGGGGAAGTGGAGGGTGAAGAGAAGGGAGGGCAGGAGGAGGCTGGCAGGCATGGACGCCCTGTTCCTGATCACTATTTTGTCCTACCGCGCCAGCCATGGGCTGTGTTTTTTTTTTTTACGCTTCATGGGCTCCACTAAAGCGTTCCATCCCCTACTTCCCCAGACACAAATTCTAGATCACTGTCTGAGTAAGCTATGTTTTTCTATTGCTACAGCCTGTTTCCTGTCTTTAGAAACATCTCAACTCACCACCAATTCAAAGATGCTGCCTCTGTGGAGCCTTCTGGGCTTTCCTAGGGCAGGGTAAGGACGTTTCTCCTACGCACATTGTGTAGCTGAGAAAGCTACTATTGTTAGGAACAGCCAAAAGGCTCTGTCATGTATGTGTGTATAAGTAGCATGAATTTCGCGGTCAGTGGAAAGAAGGATGGAAAAGGAGAAGCACAAAAGGAACAGAAAAAGAGATTGCTTTGATTCCTGTCTGCTACAAAGTATACCTTGGCCTGATTATTTTTGATCAATCTTTTTAATTCTTTATTTTATTTTTTGAGACAGGGTCTTGCTATGTATGTCAGGACCTTAAGCTCATAAACTCATTATGTAGCCCTGGCTGTTCTCAAACTCACTGCAATCTTCCTGCCTCAACCTCTTGACTGCCAAGATTATAGATGTACATCACAAGGTCTAGTTAAGAAAAACCTGGCTGGAATATAAAGGAAAGCAAAAGAAGTTCTTGCAAGTTCATTTGTGGGATTCACAGGGGTTAATTTCTGTACTATTTGCTGTTTCACTTTATGTGCTGAGATTGGACAAAATCTCAGAACAAGATGAGACCTGCCCCACCCAATAGCACCTAGTGACTTCTCTGCCCACTTCTGTTCTGGGTTGTCGTGAGATTCTGAAAGGCAGGAACTGGTGCCTCTGTGTTGAGATCTCCCAGGCCTCACACGGTGCCTGTGACATAGTTGGTGCATAATGAAAATTTCTTGGAAGAAAACAAGATGGAACAATGTCAGCATTTCCTGTTGGGCACACCCTAGTTGGGATTTAAAGGGAAGGCTCTTACCCATCTCAGACTTCTCTGTCATCCCCTTCCTTCTCTGAAGACATCTAACCACCAACTCTTCCCATTCGGAAGCAGTGAAAGCTGTGAAGAGAGATGGCGGGGGAAGGAAAGGGTGGACCTCCAGAGCACCCGTCACGGCACCTTGAGCAACAAAGTTAGGTGAGTTTTGCTGCTGTTACTGCCAACACTGAGTCACTTGAGGACCCAGAAACTACATCAGTTAATCAATTACACTGGATTTCTCTAACTAGGGCTTGGGATACCAGCAGGTGTTGAAGCCCCTTCCATTTTCAGCAGTGTCTCTGCTTCTCACACCCAGTTACCCAGAGATCAACCTCTGTGACCCTCACAGCAGTCACAAATAAAAGAACGAATAAAAGAGCAGAGAGCTTTCGGGTGGTGAACCAACTCTTGATCACCCATAAGAGTAATCAAGGAGACACAAAAACATGAAGGGTAGCGAGAGCTCAGCTGTGCCAAGAAGAAATGCAGTTCCAGGGCTAAGGAGAGAGCTCAGAGGCATAAGCTCCTGCCTTGAAAGTGCAAGTCCTGAATTCAACCCCTGGAGCCACCCACGCCATGTGGGCTTAGGAATCCTGGGCGTGGTGGCACATGCCACCTGTAATCCCAGCACTGGGGAGACTGAGACAGCAGGACCACAATGAGCCTGAAGTGCATAGCGAAAGACTCTGCATCAACAAAAAAGAAGGAGGAAGAGAAAGAAGAGGAAGAGGAGGAGAAGGAAGAAGAAGAGGAGGAGGAGGAGGAGGAGGAGGAGGAGGAGGAGAAGGAGGCGGAGGAGGAGGAGGAAGAGAAATGCAATTCCAAAGACAGGCACGGCAGAACATGACTGTAATCCCAGAATGAGGGAGGCTGAGGCAGGAGGATCTTTATATGTTCAAAGCCAGACTAAACTGCAAAGCCAGATTCTATCTCAAAAGTTCACCCCTCAAAAAAAAAAAAAAAAAAAAGAGAATGGAGCTCCAGTGGTTTAGTGGCATGGAGAACATGTATGTGTCTTTGCAAGGACAGCCGTCTTAAATTAACTCAGTTTCTCATCTCTTCCTTCCGTGTCATTATATAGAGGAATTAAGAATTTCCTCCCTTTTCAGCTGGGCATGTCACACACACCTATAATCCCAGCACTAGTGAGGCTGAGGCAGGAGGATCAGTGCAAGTCCAAGTCCAGCTCGGGCTACAAAAGTGAGCTCAAGGCCAGACTGAACTGCATAGCGAGACATTGTCTCAAAAAGAGAAAAAAAAAAAAATTCATCCCTTTTCAAGCAATGGCTATGACTCATCCAGATGGCTGATACCAACAAAAGTTCTGCAAACCACAGTACATGGTTCCAGAATAAACCCTGAGGGCACCTCGCTGATCTTGTCAGATACAAAAGTTACATAGGTCTTGCTTTATCTTGGCCTTAACCATCCAGCAGAAAAGTCTAACCATGAGATATAAAAAGGAAAGCCATATTAATATACTGAGTTGTAAAAGGCTCAGGTTATCAGCCCCCAATAATGCCAGATGAGCTGATGATCCACCACCGTTATGGACTATTGGACTGTTTATACAACTACTTTCTCTTTGTGCACTGAAATGAAAGATCTGTACTAATGAGGTTTAGATAAGAAATCATGCCTGCATCTTATACTCTGAACAACTCTGATGAAGACAACTTTATACAATGCATAACTATTATAAAATAAATAATAATAATAATAATAAATTTTTTTGTCTTTTTGAGACAAGGTCTCACTATGCAGTTCAGGCTGGCTTTTACAAAACTCACTTTTGTAGCCCAGGCTAGCCTCAACCTCACACCGATCCTCCTGCCTCAGCCTCCCAAGTGCTGAGATTATAGGGGTACACCAAATAACAATTTTTAAAAAGAATTAAAAACTTTTTTAAAAAATACGAATTTCATCCCTTCACTCCAAGAACATATTTTGATAGCGAGTTCTGTGCCAGTCATTGCTGTCCCAGCCCCCTCATCACAGGCTTTACCCCCACTGCCATCACATACTCAGTGTCAGTCAGTTCTCAAGAGCTCTACTCTACACACTCCTCTGCCTGATCTTCTTGTCTCCATTTTAAATCCGACCAATCCACTATCCCTCTAGACCCAAAGTGACCTTTCTGAAATGCAAATCTGACAGCCCAGGCTGTCTTTGAACTCCTAGAAATCCTCCCAAATTCTGGGGTTATGGGTATGGGTCACAATGCACACACTGGTGCTCCTGGATAGAAACCCAGCAGAGAAGATCAGGAGGTCAAGGAGCAGTTAAGGAAATGAGAGGAGTGGGTTGTGATGGAGGCCAGACAGAAGTGTGAGAAGCAGGCAATGCTAAGAAGGACCCCGTGCAATGTGCCCTTGGAGATCAGCTTCTCCTTGGTGCCAAAGGCAGAGCCATCTGTGAGAACGAAGGCCTAGAGGAGTAGGAGGTAGAGGAACTACATGGCATAGAGTGTGTGGGGGGTGGGGAAGAAAGCTCATAAAACACCTGGCCTGGGCTTTCTGGGACTACAGGTGGGAACGGGAGCCCCTGCTGTAGGTAGTATTAGGGAAAAAAGTAATATTGGTGGTGGAAAGGGGAAGCTGGGTACCTGGCCAAAAATTAGGATAACCGGGGCTGGGGAGAAAGATTGGCAATCTAAGCACTCGCCTGGCAAGTTCAAGGACCCAGGTTCACTCCCCAGTACCACATATCATGACAGCCCCGCGCCGTGCTGACCACTGAAACTGGAAGTGGTGACGCATTCCTGTAATCCCAGCACTGGGGAGGCTGAGACAGGAGGATCACTACAAGTCCGAACTATGTAGTGAGACCCTGAATCAAATACATAAATTTAAAAAAAAAAAAATATATTAGGACAAGCAGAACAGAGCTACAAGTGAGGCAACACAAGAGGGCAGGTAATAGCACAGAGCAGAGGTGAGAGGGAAGGGAGATGGGCTGGAGAGATGGGCATTTATGGGAGGAAGCTGTGATGTTGACAGCAGTGGCAAAGTAAGTGGTGAGTTTAAGAGAAAAGACAGTGTGACAGGAAGTCAATGCTAGTCTCACGAAGGCATTGTTGATAGAGAAATGATAGTCCTCTTCACAGAAGTCACACTGGTGGCCTCACTAGCAACGATGAGTAGGCCTTGGGAGCCCCTGTGGTGTGGGATTCAGACCAGTGCAATTCAAGGGGGCTGTTAGACAAGAAGGAGCTTAAACAGAAGGAAACCAACACACGGCTTCCCTCATCCAGAGCAGAGCTCAGTAAGCCACCATCTTCTCCCACCACAAGCTGTGTCAGATTTCAGGGAGTGGGGAGGAGCACCCTGAATAAACAATAGTTGCAGTGGCACACAGCTGGACCCCTTCACCTCTCATTTATGTGTGGCCTACAGCCGCCTTCTTGCTACTCAACAACACCGAGTGGTTGGGATGGAGACCGTCTGTCCTGTAAAGTTGAAAATACTGACTCTGGGATTTACAGAAAATAACAGCAATAACAGTTTTTCTGTTTAATCTAAAAGATCTTATTTTGCAGAGTAGGTAGAACCTAAAAGTGTGCTCAGGAGCACAGTTTACGTTTTGGTGCAAGCTCCTTCACCAGTCATAGGCTAGTAAGAATGTGTGGGCTGGCTTTCGTGGCCAGTGTCAGGGAGTTCTAGCCTCAAGGCGGTGGGAGAGGTGGCCGCACTTACCTGTGGCACCAAAGTGAGGTGGCCAAGGAAGCATCCAGCATTCTTCCTCCTCCGATTAAGTCTCTCAGCCCTGTGGTACCTAGAACACACCGAAACCCTGGAATCTGAAAGGTACCAGAAACCAGGAACAAGAGGCCCTGCCTAGATGTGTTTCAACAAGAGAAGCATTTAGGTGTATTTATGCTTGTTTGTCTTCATTATAATCAGCCTGCTGATTCCTCAGGGTAAAACTTGTCTGACCCTAAACTTCTGAGTGTACACTGTAGTACCAAGGATAAATAAGGTAAGTAATAAAAAGAAGTGCTGTTACTGTTTCCTTTTACTGGGAAAATGAATATTTGTAATTGATGAGAATTTTTGAAAAGTAGTGGATAAAGGGAGGTGTCACTTGGTGAGTCTCCCAATTTGAGCATCTGAGTAGAAATTTCTGTGGATTAGACTATGCTAACAAGTCCAAGTCCAGGGTGGAGAATCCTTTGCTTTATTTCTTGGGATACTAGAGGCAGGCAGGGAGTATTTTAAATTGGGAAGGGCAAGTAGTTTCAGAAATACATATGTTTTTTGTGAGACAGTGCCTAAGAAATTTCCTCAGTCCATCCACTCATCCTTCAATCCATCCTTTTTTTTTTTTTTTTTTTTTTTTTTTTTTGCGGGATCAGGGTTCAAACTCACAACCTTGCACTTGCCAGGCAGGCACTTGTACCACAGAGCCATCCCCCCAGCCCCCATCCATTTATTTATTCATTTAATACTACTGAGAAGCTATCTCGCTCCAGGCACTACGCTAAGAGCTAAGAGCACAGTGATGAGAAAAATACACAGGAAAAAGTTTGTATCACAGTCAGAGAGTGAGGAGAGGCCATAGGCCTGGACCCATGCTGGCTCTGGTCCTGGTTTTGGCCCAGCCTAGCTGCTCTTCAATTCAATTGCCTTTGGCCTGTTGGGCCCTTAGTGTTCTGTGACACGGAGATGACCCTGCTCCAGTGTTGCCATGTTCTGACCGACCCTCAGCTGGGTCGGATCCACCCCATGGCCTTGTCATACTGGCACACTGGCCTCACCCTGCCAGCACACAGCGGGGTGTGGGCCTCAGAGCAGCTCTCTGGCAGCCACGCCTCCCTCAGGCTTTCCAGAAAGGCCCAAAGGACTCCTGCATTCCAGCAACCAGCCCTTCCAGTTGGGCAGACATTCCCTGCCCTGGCAACCAGAAGGCATTTTGTTTTGTTTTACTTTAAATGCACAGTATGTCCCCAGGCGGCCCCACCCTCTGTCCTCATGCCACTAATTCTGTGCTTTGGGGTCTTTATTTGCATGTGTGAGACACGGGGCTAGGGAGAGGGTAAGGAGGGGTGACGGGAAAATAAGCACACTCCACAAATGTGGAAAAGAAAATTGAGGGTCCTCTGTATCCCTGCTCTGTGTTTTACTCTCTCCTCCCTTACATGTGTCACCTCCAAACACTCTTGAGAGGGTTCCCTGTCCCCCACCCCAGGGAATGGTAGGTTGCTTAACTAAGCTGACGCAGCGCATATAATGTCACAGGACTGGGCAACAATTAGAGAGCAGGCCGCATCTATGTCTCCAGACTACAGCATGGATGCATCCTACTTTAAAACTAATAACAATGGCATGCTAATGTAATGAATGTCTCATCTTTTCGTTTGATAGGGAGTAAACTGTTCCTCATAATTGATTCTTCCTAATTCCTGGTGCTTACAATTTTGGGTAGTAAGATTAAACAGGCTCAAGCCGGGCGTGGTGGCTCACGCCTGTAATCCCAGCACTTGGGAGGCTGAGGCAGGAGGATTGGTGCGAGTTCGAGACCAGCCTGGGCTACAAAAGTGAGCTCAGGACCAGCCTCAACTGCATAGCGAGACCCTGTCTCAAAAAGACAAAAAACAAAAAACAAACAAACAAAAAAAAAAAGATTAAACAGGCTCAGTTCTTCTGGAAATCTTGCTAACTGTATTACATTATTCTCTATTTTGTAAAGGAAGTAAAGATCATACAATACAATTTATTATCCTCCATAAGGACAAGACTGTGTCTGTCATCCTATACTCAGTGTATGTTTGCAGAATGAACAATTGCATCCTCTAAAATGCAACATCATATATATTTAGGCTTTGGCATTACAGAAAGCAGCTCACCCTAACTTCCAAATGCTGTCAGTTTGCGCCCTGTGCTTTCACAATGCTCCTGTCTCTCCCTTACCATGAAGTTGCTCTCTTCCTGCTGCTTTTTCTAAAACTCCTCTTCACCCTTCCTCAATAATGCAATGATTCCAACCTGCTGGTGGTAAAAATTAAGCTTCCTAGGTCATATCTGAAATAAAACTGTGCCTTTCAGTGTCTGAAAAGGGAAGGCCAGTGTCACAAACCTTTCACATGCACGGTCATCAGAAGATCTTCTTCACTTCCTTCTGATTTGTCAGGTACATTTGCAGCTGTGCCTGCTACATGCGTAACTCCCAGGGAAGCCAAGTGTTACAGTAAGAGCCACAATAGCAACTCAGAATAAGTGCATCGTGCATTGGTTATGGCATCTCGCCATAAGTCACACAGGACAAAGATCATGTCTTATGACACAACCTGACATCTACATTAACTGGTTCTTCCACATAGTTGTCAGAGACAACCAGACAAGGGGGAGCCCCTGACGCAGCTAAAGGGTACAACACTCCTCACGATTCGGGGATACACTTCTCTTAGTATATGCTCAATGTCCCATTAACTGGTGGACCATTTGGCTCTAGCAGTCCTCCCCTCTCCAGGAGCCTGAGTGTCTACATTTACCGCATAATCAATCCAGCAGGATTGAGTTCCCCAGGTTCCCCTCAGAGTTGTGAGTCTCTCCTTCATGCTCCAAGACTCTCATAAAACGGATGAAAAGCAAGCAGATAAAAACCCTGAGCTTGGGATCACCAAGAAATCATTTGGGCTTTAGTAAAGCACTCTGTCAGCCACAAATGGTTCAATGAAGACAGCAGTGGGGAAAGGGCAGGAAGGAAAGGAGCATCAGGTCCCGGGCCCCCACCTTGGTGAGGTCTCCAATGCAGTATTGGCGCCAAAGCCACCGGTGAGCTAAACCATGAGATTGCTTCCCCAGATGAGGCCTGGTGGAGGGCCAGGGTGGCAGTAAGTCAGGGCAGGGCTAGGATATGGGGTTCTGAGGCCCCATCACTCCGCCAGCAGTCACCTCATCACATGACCTTGGGCTGTCTGAGTCCTTCGGGGTTCCACATGGTCAGCTATAAAACGGATGATTGCACCCCTCTGCTCCTAGCAGCGTGTGAGTTTTTGTTAATTGGTGTTTGGAAAAGCTTGTATCTTCCTATGAAAGCATTTACAAGTTTGGGGCTCTGTTCTTACCTGAGGTCTTTTACAGATGAATTTTACTAATGATAGTCATGGAGCTTCTATTGCTTCCCTTTTGAAAAGTAATTCTATAACACCAAGTATCACATGAATAGATGTATTTTTAACCGCTTCTTTTCCCTTCTGACTAGTTTTCCACCCAACAGACGATCAATATGGACTCTGACTCTAAGAAAGATTCTTTGAAATTCTTTAGTACTAAAATATTTGGTATAGGGGCCGGCAGGATGGCTTAGCAGTCTAAAGCCCCTGCTTAGGAAAGCTTGGGTGACCACAGGGACCACGATTCAATCCCCAGCACCACATGTTGCGCCAGCCTTGCCCGCAAGGCAGGCTGAGCCGGCCATAATAAATAAATAAATATTTAGTATAAATTAAATGTTTGGTATAATCTAAATTAAGTTGTGCATTAAATGCAGTATGGATTTTTGTTAGCTTAACAAATTTAGTTTAACAGCTAACAACAGACATCATTATCTTTTCTAATAGCTTCATGGTGGTATATAGGGCATTCAGTAAAATTCTCTTCACATGATACAGTTCGAAAAATTATGACATATATATATCCATGCAGCTGCAATCAAAATAACATGTATGTCCATAACATTGTTTTGACTTTTTTTTGTTTTGTTTCTTTTATTGTCTTTGCTTCCTCCACCATTGACATCTCTTTCTAGTCTTTTATATAAGTCAAAGTGCAATGTGTTCTCTTTTGTCTGGCTTCCTTCACTCAGCATAATTTCTTGCCATTCGCCCATATTAGTATTATTATTATTAGTGTATTTGGCACAGAATCTCACTACGTAGCTCAGACTCATAATAATCCTCCTGTTTTCAGCTTGCCAGCCCAGGCATTATAGGTATGCTCCACCACGCCCAATCTCAGTGGCTGGCTCAGCATGCCCAGGGTGGACCAGCATGACATGCAGTGCCGGGGATTGAACCCCAGTACCTGAGCTTGCCTAAGCAGGCGCTTAGTCCACTGAGCTATCTCAATAGCTCTACAACCATGTTTTCGGATGTACTACAGCTTTCTTTTTATTATGTAGCAGCAGTTCCTCTGCGGATTCTCACAGTTGTCTGTCTGTCCACAAGCTGATGAACATTCAGGTTGTTCCTACTTTGGGACTATCACAAATAAAGTTGTTGCTATAGACATGTGTGTGTATAAGTCTTTGTACATATCCTTTAATTCTTCTTGGATAAGTACCTGAAATAAAATGTCTGGAGCATATGGCACAATATGATTTTTTGAATGGATTCTGAACAAATAAACATTATACTATAGAAAATCTTGATGCTCATGAATCTCTGTGTACAATTCACTCTATGGCTGTAAATATTTACCATAGAATTCAAAAATGTATATTTTCATCCTCTCTCGTTGTTGTAGGCAGCTAAATTAGATAGAAATACTATAGGCAGTCAGACAGGGTTAGGCCATCAAGGAGACAATATGAAAGTTGTCTGCACTCCTGTTGTAGACCAGACCTCAGGACAAAAGAGTAAACAAATACACTCACACACTCTCTAGGGATGGGCATCAGGGAGTGATAATCCAAGTAGGTTACCAATTACCTTGAAAGAGCCAGAAAGAATCCCTAACTAATCCCCCAAAAGGAAGAGACCCTGTCCTGTATTCATGCCCACTTATGATGTGACTCATTTCCTCATTTGGTACTGGATTTAATCTATTTTACCTGAGAAATGGCACCTGTAATCTCATTGGTTGTCCCACCTCATGCCCAGCTAGGAGAGTTTCCCATATTTTCTACCTTAAGACCCACCTCACCACATGACTTTACTGTATAAAAATCCCTGGAAGAGACAGCTTCCTGGGCAACCTGCTCTGGCCCCCATTCTGTCCCTCCCTCAGAGTTTTCGTTCCCCCCAATAAATATGCTCTGCTCTTAACCTCCATTTGTTCCTAAAAGTCACTGTTGAGCTTAAGAGAACACAAACTTGCCCCAGGAGTCTTGCAGGTTGGGAGTTTCATTCTCCTATATCATCCTTATATTAGGACAGTAAGACAAGTAACGTGTTTTTGTGTTGTACAATGCAACATTTAAAATGATTTCCCATAATTCATGTTAACATGTCCTTACATTATTTCTTCTTCTCTTTCTCTGTCCGTTCCAATTGTCTCTCCCAAATGACATCAACGTTCTGAGACTGAAGAGCTCTAGCTGTCTTCTCAAAAGAACCACCCATGTTTTCCTGAAAATAAGACCTAATGAGAAAATAATCTCCTTGAAGGCTAGAGATCAACCATACCAACCCGAATCAGGCTGTCCTTGCCTTACCAAATGGCACCACTACCCTCAATTTTTCTTCATCCAAGGCAGGCTGCTTCCTGCCTCCAGGGTGGATTAGCAAAATGTAAACAAGACCACTCATTTGCCAGTTCCCGGCTACTCTCTTCTTTCCCCTTTTCAGGGTGTGCATCTCCAGACACATCCATCACCAATGACATGAGTTAAAGCTTAGAAACGCCTTCTCTGGACTCCAAGTCTTTCACAGATAACTCTCAGCTAAAATAATAACCAAAACTGTCCCTTATCAAATTCCCAAGCACTGACTCACCTCATACGTGTTACTTAAACTTGAAAAGACATCCTTCAGGTGAAACTGTTGAAGATGAAACTTGCCTTTCTGCTGCTTTATGCCAGAAATAGCCTTCTTCAATCATTGCGTAAAACATTAGTGAGGCTGCTAAGGTCTTCACTTCTCCTCCCTCCCTTGCCTTTGGTTGCCTTTTCTCCCTCTTCCAACTTCCTCTACATTCCCAAGACATTTCCCAGTCAGAGACTATAGCAGATGATTATAAAAAGAGCTTTTCACTTTGAGACAACTGGTTTCTCCTCTCAAGTTAAGTCTTACCACTCTCTACACAGACTTTTATTTGGATTTTAGAAATTAGAAATAAAACTATCAAAACTCTGAAGAAATGGAGCTTCTAAAATAATATTGTGCTGGGTAAAGTCTTCCTAAGGAAGATGCAAAATCTAGGCTCCGCAGAGAAGGGCCGGGGAGATAGCTCAGTAGAATAAGCACTTGCCTGGCAAACACAAGGTCCAGAGTTCAATCCCGGGTACTGCAAAATAAAAGACTCCACAGAGAAAATTGTTGGCATGTTGACCATGTAAATGCTTCAGTTCTGAATATGAAAGAAATCATAACAAAATTAAAAGCTATTTTTCCCCTCATGCTTGGAGAAAATACTTGTGATGGAGATAAATGTGGAAATATTACTATTGACTACATAAAAAGTTCTCCTATGTTGAATTATACCTTAGGTTTTATGCATTTTATTGTATGGAATTTTTACCTCTAAAATAAAAAGTACTATAAACAAATACTGAATCCTGCTACTGATAAGTATCAGAAATGGACTATGTTGACACTTGCAACTTACTCTGAAATTCACAAAAACAAGATACACAGTAACTAAGTAAGTGGTGAATGAGAAGATATTTGATGAAATCAATATCAAAAAATTTTAGAGGTTCCAGACAGCAGATACATGGATAACCACAATGTAATTCTTCCAGCCTTTCTATACACATGACAATTGTCATAATATACAGGGAAAGAAGCACCCTAAAATTAATCTGAAAATATACGTGATGCCTAAGAACAGCAAATAAAGCAAATCAATAGACAATTTAAATGAAGATAAAGAAATCAGAACAAGAGAAAAACAAGAAAACTGCTTCACTCCCTTGGACTTGGTCATAACTTGTAAAGCTTAAAAACACCTGCAGAAATTCAGAGGAGAGAGGCTTATACACAGATACTTAGCGCTATGTTGTTTGAAGCAGTAAAAGCAAGAAATAGTCTGGGCTGGGGAGATAGCTCAAGGGAATAAGGGCCTGCCTGGCAAGTGCAAGTTCCTGAGTTTGATACCTGGTTCCGCAAAAAAAAGAAAGAAAGAAAGAAAGAAAGAAAGAAAGAAAGAAAAGAAATGGTCCTAACAAGGCTGCCGGGTGCAGCTGTTAAGCAAATGACAAGGTCACTATCTACTCAACCATTAGTGAGAATGCTGGGCACGCACTGATGCAGATGGGCTCCAAGCTCTACTATGCTCTGAAAACAACTAGCAAGAATAAAGTGCATAAAGTGACTGGCTGCCTAGAAAACATGACAATGCTACGAGCGCAGGCAACTGTACAACACAAACTATTCCCAAAGCCACATATTCGCTCCATGAATCCATCTTGACAAAGAGTAAAATTGGAAGCAGAAGGAGAGAAGACCGTGAGACAAGCTGGCACTCTGAATATTTCTGTATTATTTAGATTTCTTACAATACTCAATACTTTCATAATTTTTTGAGTTACCTAAACGGAACCAAGACACTAAGAATGTCCATTGTCTAAATATCCCTAAAACACCCCTATATAAATGTCAACATTCAGCCAAGAATGTACATATTTTTCTTGCCTAACATCAAAAGCTTCAAATCTTGTAGATGAAACATCTGGTGATCTTCTATGGGATTTTTCCCTGCTGTTCATGTGAATTTCTCAGCCTTCGTGTCTGTAACTCACATGGTCACAAGCGTATAAATCATGGGAAAGTTCTTTCTCTTCCCAACTTCACCCCCCCCCCAGGGCTTTGTCCAATTCTGGACACAGAATCTGGTCCGCATAGAAGCCCCATTGAAAATAAACGTGTTCTTAAACATAATGGAATGCATTTTGAGCTAAATGCCAGGGACTCAATGAGGCCAGAGAGGGGAGAATTTTACAAAAACGCTGCATGCCAAAGGCAAGAAAGACAAAGATGAAAAGAAAAACAGAAGAATGGTCCTAGTGACAGGAGAAGGGAGCGAGGAAAGAGTATGGCATGAGTGTGCAAGACTCCAAGCCATGAAAGAATTCAGAAGGAATTTTGCCACCTTGGTATACACATGTCTGCACGTTCAGTTCCATTCAGGAAAAGAAAGACAATATGAAGGCAGACAGAATGACAAATTGTTCCTCCAAAGTGAAGAATCTACACAACATTTTACAAACATTTTTATGCCTCTGCTGGAGGGAAAAAAAAAAAAAAAAAAAAACTGCCCGGAGGCCTTTGAGGGGAACACACGGGACAAACTCACTACGCAGGCAGCTCACTCCACCCACATGTAGTAGCTGCCTAAATGAGGCCAGATACTTGTTTCACTCAAAATTGAAGCAAGACTCTCTCCCCCAAGAACCTCAGTCTGGTAGTTAAATATTTGCCATATGGTAGATAAGGTAGAGTAATGGCCAAAAAAAAAAAAAAAAAAAAAAAAAAAAAAAAAAAAAAAAAAAAAAAAAAAAAAAAAAAAAAAAAAAAAAAAAAAAAAAAAAAAAAAAAAAAAAAAAAAAAAAAAAAAAAAAAAAAAAAAAAAAGAAAAAGTCCATAGTAATCAGCTAGTGAGGAAGAAAAGTGACAGCCCACTGTCTAGGAAAGTAACTGTGGATTGTGTTCTAAAAATAAGTAAGAAGTTGAGAGAATGGGAAGCCATAGGCTGGGAGAAATATTTACAAGCAACACATCTGGTAAAGGGCTGATATTCAAAATATACAAGGAACTCACAAATCAACAACAGGAAAACAATCTGATTTTAAAACAAGCAAAAGATCTGGACAGGTATGTCACTAAAGACTCACAGATGGCAAATAAGAACCTCAAAAAAGGTTCTGCATCAGGTCACTAAAGAATGACAAATTGAAATGAGATTCCGCGGCACACTGGTTAGAATGGTTACAACCAACACCACTGTAAGACAATAGCAAGAGCTAAAGCGAATGTGGAGTAACAGGAACTCAAATGAAACAAATACTTTGGAAGACAATTTGTCAGCTACTTACAAAACTAATATACTCTTACCAAAAGATCCAGCAAGTACATTCCTTGATATTTACACAAAGAGTTAAATAAAAAAAATTAACTCCACTTCCAAACCTGGACAGATGTTATAGCAAGTTTACTCAAAATTGCCACAACTTAGAAGCAGCACAGATGCCTTCTAGTAGGTGAATGAATAAGTGACCCTTGGAGCATCCAGACGATGAATATTGCTCAGGACTAGAAAAAAAATAAATCCTTCAGTCAGAAACAGACAGGAAGCAAGCCTAAATGTATATCACTAACTGAAGGAGGCAAGTTTGAAATGGCTACATACTATATGATTCCAACTATATGACGTTCTAGAAAAGACAAAATTATAGAGACACTAGAAAGATCAGTAGCTGCCAGGAGTTACAAAGAAGGGACACTCTAACTGTGGCACACATCACTGTATATTGGCCTAAACCTGCACAATCAACACCAAGAGTGAGCCCCAGTTAACATCCACAAGGATAATGGTGATATGACATGTCTGTGTGACTTCATCAGTTGCCACCAAGATCCCACTGTGAAGAGGGGCAGCCCTCCCCTCATGGGGGAGACTGAGGCACAGGAGCAGAGGGCTCATGAGAACTCTGTGTGCTTCTATTTAATTTTCCAAGACCTGCTCTAAAATCTATAATCTACAATGATGCCACCATAACATATTTGTTGTCTATAGCTAACTGCTCACCTTATCTTTTTCTTCTTCCTAAAGAAAAAATAACTTGAAGTAGGAAAGGCAGCACACACCCACCAACCTGGGCTCCTCTTGTGGGTAAGAGACACAAAGTCAATATAATCTCTGGATTATAAGAGAAGCAGGCATGTACATAAACCCAAGGGTGCATTTTTAAAGGTCATAATTACATTAGATAGGTTCACCTGAGGGCCAAGGTTGGCCAAGGCAGACTGTAAATGTAAGACATTGAGTCCAGTGAATGATAGGTTGGAAATTCCCAGTACCTGAGAACTGTAATTGCTATTTTCATCCTCTTTTTCTTCATTATAATCACCTTTGCCTCAGTAATGAGTAGCAGTAGGGTGCAGCACAGCAAAGGCTAGAGGACAGGAAGTCCCACAAAACTGCAAAGGGATCTCTGAACACACTGGGACACAGAATCAAGGCGAGAACAGAAAAGAGACAGATCAGATGTTGCCATAACTACTCCCAAAGAAGTTGACCATATCTTGTAGGGAAGCGGGGCACTTCTAGGCAGTCTTATGCAGGAAGGTGCAGTCTGTAAGCACCTGCTTAGGCGAGCTCAGGAACAGGGCTTTGATCCCCAGTACCACATGCCACACCAGCCCTGCCCCCAGGCTCACTGAGCTGGCCTGGCCACCAAGACCAGGCTTAGCAGTGCTGATGGTGCATGCCAGTAATCACAGAACTGGGGAGGCCGAAAACAAGATGATCACTATTAGTCTGAGCTGTGTAGTGAGACCCTGTACCAAATACATAAAAAGATAATAATAAATAAAGTTTACAATCTCATGGGGTTGCACCACTGGCTGTCCTGAGCCACATGTAGATACACATGCTCCAAATCAACACTCTCCGCTGATTCAATGGACTCCAGACCCAGTCTTTTTTCCTGTGGGGACCAGAAATGCATGGCCTTGTCTTCCTAGCAGACTCACATCCCACCTGGGCACTGAGTGTGGTGAGCTAGAGAATATAGTATGCCACCTGTGGTGGTGTAGGTACAGTGTACCCACTCCTGACTCGGCCGGCCAGCCTGTCCAGCAGTGCCCACGTCCTGTGCCATACCATCTAAGTGTACCATGCATGGCTTTCTGGTTTTCATCTGGAGGCCAGATGGGGCACCATGAATCCAAGAAAGGATTCCCACTGTGATAAGTGGTCATGTTCCACTTGGGTGACATAGCAACCCCCCAATAATGCTCCTCACCCCCATTTCCTAGGCACTGCCCTGGGAGGTAAGTAAACCACCATGACAATGTGGAGATTTCATTTTAATTTATTTTTAAATGTCAGACTAGGGGTAAAAATTGAGCCAAGAGAAAATAAAATAGGGATATACATTTGATGAATTTGTCATGAAAACTTTCAGAACTCTGAAATTTGCTGCCCTCAGCAAAGTAGAGCAATAGTAATTGCTATAGTTAATTAATAGCTGTGACTTTTAGGGTAGCAGTTTCCAAATGTCAGTCCTTGGATTAAGTAGGTCTTTGATGAAGTGTCACTGCAAGGTGAAATGAGAAAAATCAGGGCAAAGCAAGATGCTTATGCACAGGTAGATATGATGTAGGATACATAAATATACGCACACCAGTGTAACTTGTCTAGTGGCATTTGTTGAGAAGAATGTGCCCTTTTTCAACAACTATTCTTTTCTAGTTGCTTTTTTTTAATTGATATAGGGTCTTGCTACACAGTTCAGACTAGTAGTGATCCTCCTGTTTCAGCTTCCCCAGTGCTGGAATTACAGGGCTGGCACAAAGTGCCTGAGGTTCCAGGGCCCTGAGGTTCCATGGCATGCAGTACCAGGGATCAAACTCAGGACCTTGCACTTGCTAAGCAGGCACTTACACCACTGAGCTATCTCCCAAGTCCTCTTTTCTAGTTTTGAGGATTTTTAAGTCCTAAGCAGAGACTCCACAACTCTGGAGTAACTATCACAAATAGCAAAACTTACTCAGTCACTTAGCTTATGTTAATTGAGCATCTATGCTCTGCCAGGTCCTGCAGAGGATCCAGTGAGCAAAACCAACCACCTGCAATGGGTCCAGGTGTTCTTAAAAGGAGCAGCAGGGAGATGGTAAAGAAGCCCCCAGATTTACAGGTGCATTTGGCAGGTCCCCTCGCCCTGCTAAGGATGTCTGAGGGTAAGCAGAAATCAGCTACATGAAGCTGCCGTGAGCAGCAGCAAAAGCTGGGAAAGTTCTGAGAAACAGAAGGAGACACAAGGCTTCGGGGCTGGGAAGCTGCCCACAGCACAGGGACACTTCATGGTTTATACCTAGACAGTCACAGGCCAAGATAGGAAGGTGCCCCGCCATGCCGTAAGCCAGAGGCAAAGATGGCGTCTGTGTCTCTTGTGCATGCTTCTGATTCCCGGCAGCAGTCAGCAGCTGACATATACCCGGCTGCACACAATTAAGCATGATTTGTTAAGAGTTCTGTGAGTAATGTGCTGTCATCTGTGGCGAGATCAGAGAAGCAGGTCGCTTTGCTGACCACTCTGCGCTTCAGTTTTTTTCTCATGTCTGCAGTAAGAACGCAGACATGGATGCTCCTAAGTCCCTACGGAACCCAGCATTGCATAAGGGTACAGAGAACAGCTGCCACTTACTGGACCTGTAACACTTGAAGTCACTGTGTAAGAGAGGAGATCACTCAGCCTCATAGCCGACAACCATGCAAGGCAGAAATTATTGTTTTGTTTTATTTTTCCCTAAGATAGAAACGATCACCACCCTGTTCTAGGTGAGAAATTCTAAGATAACGACCCAAGGTTCCAAGGTCAGACATCTCATACATAACAGATCCAGGATTCTCAACCAAGAAACACCACCGGGGTGGAGCCTCAGATTAGAGGTGGGACCCAAGAGAAAGAGAAAGAGCACAAACACTGATCTGGATGCCCCAAAGGGCCCACACTGAATGAGAGACGGTCTCAAAATTGAACCAGATTTGAGCCTGCTGTTTGTTTGTTCGTTATTTTGAGACAGGGTTCGCTCTGTAGCTCAGACTGGCTTTGAATTCACTTTGTAGCTCAGGCTGGCCATGAACTTGCAGCAATCCTCTTGCCTCAGCCTCCCAAAATCTGGTATTACAGGTTCACACCACCGTGCCCAGCACAGATTTGAGCCTGATGGTCTAGAATAAGAGGCCAGTGAGACTGCTGTGTCTCTTGGCTCGCTTTGGTTCTAATTCTAGCCCTGATGTTTGTGAGCTGGGTGCTCTTGAACAAGCTGTTGGGAAATAACTTTCTATAGGTTCCTCACATTCTTCCACATCTTCCACTGACTACATTTTGTTCCAGATTATCTTTCTAAAGATGTTTGTAATTGAAGCAGATTTGGGAGGTACACATAATCCCTTCCTTTGGTGCAGAAGTCAAGTACGAACCCCACCCATTATAAAAATATTAGGTTCCTTAAACTTGGAGTTCCCCTCTTCTAATAAAACCCATGTCATTAGGTCCACTTTGCATGTTTACACAACAAATTTTATTTCTTCCTTCCACTTCTTATTCTAGGGGGAATACAGAGCTCATGGTAAATGCTAATGTATTCTGTTATAAATAATTTGTATACTACTATTATAAACTTCCACCTTCTTCAAAGCCCACCACATCTCTTTATCTCCAGAATAAAATTTTCCATGATAGACTTTGGAAGACTTCAGAAGTTAGAATGGTCACATCAAAATTTTGTATGCTTATTTCTTGTGTGTTATTTTGAGCTCCTGGACTTGATTATTTATGTATGAGGAGGGCAAGGGTCACCATTCCTATCTCTTGTAACTCAAGAATATACATTTAAGCCGGGCGTGGTGGCTCATGCCTGTAATCCCAGCACTCGGGAGGCTGAGGCAGGAGGATCGGTGTGAGTTCGAGACCAGCCTGGGCTACAAAAGGGAGCTTAAGGCCAGCCTGAACTGCATAGCGAGACCCTGTCTCAAAAAGACAAAAAAAAAAAAAAAAAAAGAATATACATTTAGCTTATGGGAAAAGCACAAAAATCGTATGAATACTTGTAAATTGATTGTATCACACATGTCACTCACCCTTCTATACAGTGATGACTGGAAAAAGTCTCAGAAAAAATGGAAATGAATATGAATTGATTGTACCATCTCTGTTTTACCATCTCTGTGATACATGCTCTCTAGCTTGGAGTAAAAGCTGCCTGTGCTACTGCAAGCCCATGGAATCTACTTAAGACTGATTGATCTGTTAGTGTGTCCATAGGATATTTGCATAAAGTGTATTATTAAACACAAAGTTAGGTGTTAAATATGCAAAGTAAACTGTAATCATTCATATTAATTCTTTCCAGCAATACATCATGAGAAACAGGCCATCTGCTCACCCACAGGAAATAGTCAGGGTCAAATCTCAGAAGCCACATCTTCCCCCTGTTCCTGGGATCACCAAGCCACAAAATATATGTCATCTATTCCAATAAGATTATAAGGCAATTAATGTCTGAGTGTCTAAAGCCAATAAGAAAGAATTCTTACGAGCAAAAGCAAAATTAAAACAATTAGGAGCCCAAATAAATCTGATATTGCAATGGCCATTAAGCTATGTCAGGTAGATGAGAAAGTTGCTTCTCCAAGCTATTTGTCTTGCAAGATAAAGAAAGGTCCCTGGTACCAGCCGTAGGATCTCAGTTATATGTGATCTTCAGACCCATGCATCACTAAGAATCAAGCAGATTGCCCACTGAGTTCTGCTAAAGCTCTCAAGTATTTATGCAGAGTCCTCAGCACACTCTAAGCACCACTGTCCTTGGCGTGACTGGCCACAAAGGAAAATGGAGTGATCATTTTGTGAACCCCCCAAATTGTCTCTCAAGTCCAGAATGATGGTTCGTGCCTCTAATCCCAATACTCTGGGAGGCTGAGGCAAGAGAATCCTATCTCAACTTCAGGCTCATCCTGGGTGACTTAGGAATTTAGTGAAAACCTGTCTCAAAATAAAAATGTCCAAAGGCTGGGGATATAGCTTCAGTTCAAATCCAGTATTGTTTTGTTGTTGTTGTTGTTGTTGTTTTTTGTTTTTTTAAAGTGCCACAAGGTTAGCACATAACTCTGTGGACTAAAGCACCTGCTTAGATAAACACAGGGACCAGGGTTCAATCCCTGGCATGCTGTGCTGGCTCTATTCCTGGGGTGTGCTGAGATGAAAGTTGGGACTGGGCATGGTGGTATGTGCCTGTAATTCCAGCATTTGGGAGGCTAAAAACAGGAGGATCACGATGAGTCCAATCTGCATAGTGAGGCCCTATAGATCCTGCAGTAGATACATTTTAAAAAGTGCCACAATATGAGATATCAGTGTTAGAATCTGACAACACATTAGCACTGTCGTCACCCATGAGCAGAAAGAACCAAAGAGGCCAGTCTCCCTGTCCTCCTGTACCCGATGTTTCAGCCTAATCACATCATTCTCCATGACCCTTTAACTTGGATTTTTAAAAGAATCAGTGCTTTTGGATATCATTACAGCCTGTGCGATCATACCAGAATGTGTTAGGTTTGTCACGAGCATTCTCTGAGCATTAATTTACTTTTTGCTTTCCATCTCCCTAAAGATACCAGAAGTTAGGGCTAAGGAGGCAGTGATGGGGAGAGACTGCAGCCAGCTTCCTGGACAGGGTGCTGCTGCGTCCCTGTGGGCCTTGTGCTATGCACAGGGTGAGAAGAACACCTGGCTGTGCAGAGGATAAAAAGAGAATCCAGTGACATCTGCTGTCACTGGAGATGGCAGTGCATCTCTTTAAAATGTAAAAAAATCTGCCTGGATTATCTGGCCATAATCTCTCTGACAGGTTCAGTTTATCCGGAGGCAGATGGCACATACGCTATCCAGAGTGCTCACGTGGATGATCACGAGGTGACGTGTTCCCGCTGCTTTGCCCAGAGCCTGAGGCATCTACAATGTAACGGATGCTAGTGACTTAGACCAAGAATCAGCCCCCGGCTATTCATGGTGGTGCACATGGCAGGGTCCAAATGACCTGCTATGTGGTCCTTCAGTGTACGTGGCCAGACCCAGCACGCTGCCCAGAACTGGGGCCAGAGCAGGTCTTTCATCCTTGATCAAGAAAGATAGCTGACTTCATCCAAACCCAGCAACAGTGAACTGAGCTTTCTGCACATTGCTATGGCTGGTGTCTATGTCTAACAGGTGAGATTCTATGCTTGGTCAGGTCAAACCCACGTTAAATGCAGTATGCCTGACAGCACCCAGCAGCTATGTCAAGTATAAATAGCTGGGAGATGTGGACATGAAAGGCCCAGTTCTCTTTGTTGTCTGTGATATTATTTGTCAGGAACCCAGTGTTATGTTCCTCTTCCTCTTTGGTCCTGTGCTTTTTTTTTTTTTTTTTTTTTTTTTTTTTTTTTTTTTTTTTTTTTTTTTTTTTTTTTTTTTTTTTTTTTTTTTTTTTTTTTTTTTTCCACTTTCCTCATCTGAGGAAACAGAGCCGGAGAAAAAGCTAGGCCAACCTTTTGTCTCTAGTTTGTCACAGGAGGATGGAAAGAAGGACTGACCTAGAATAAGCCTGCCTTTCTAAAACCTCTCAAACGTTTCAGGCGACAAGCGTGCTTGACATCAGGAAGATATGTCATATTTGCTCTACAAATGTTAATGTTTTCATGAATGTTGTTGCTTATTTTATTCAAGGGTTCTCAAATCTTTCGGTAGGGAAGGGCCTGGGAGTCCAAAATGGACATGTGATAAAGCTTGAAGTGTCTTTGTCCTTCCCAGAGACACCTGCAGTCTGGAGGACAGATGAGTTTTCAGCCCAGAGAACTCTCCTAACATACATGTTGCTGCCCCAGAAAATCGCTCTTAGACACAGCACACCAGAAGAGAGGGTAGGGAGACAGCGGCAAGCTCAGGTTGAGACTTACCATGTAGCCCAATGCCATTCAAACACTTTGTGTGCGAGCGTGCGTGCGTGCGTGCGTGTGTGTGTGTGTGTGTGTGTGTGTGTGTGTGTGTGTGTGAGACAGGCTGGTCTCAAACTCATGCCAAGCCTCCTCTCTCAATCTTCCAAGCGCTCAAACATTTTCAATTTCATTTTGACAATGACAGTATGATTTCATATTTCCCAAATAAGGAAACTGAGGCACAGAGAGCAAATGACTTGCTCCAACTGAAAGCAACACAAGACAAGATTTGATCCAAGTGGTGTGAATGGGGAAATGGACACAGAAAAGGAGACGGAGGTATTTAGTTCTGTCCAATTCATAAAAGATTTGATGGACTCAGACATGACTAGGTCTTCCGCAATGCTGTCCTTGTGCCTGCCTGTCTAGTCCTAGTTTGCCACTGCCAGTCCTGTCACTACACTCAAACGAGCAGCTGCTGGTTTGCCAGCAGGTCAGGTCGGTACAGCTGTGAGACCAGCTAAAAGATCTCCAGGTATCCCTGTGAGTAGCGCACACTTTCGTTTGCAAATAACCCTGGCTAGATCTAGATGGCTGGTCCCCGGGGAGGGAGAACACATCCCCTCGAATCCCAGAGAAGTTATGCAGGATTCAGAAAATTGTCAGACATGTGGCTTTATCTTTTTGCATTTGCATATACAAGATTTTTGAAATTATAATTCTTCAAATGGTTTCTGATGGCATGGTTTGTGCTTTTTATCTACCTCTCTGTTGTGTCCATTCTGGTGCTTGAACATAGTTCTGCAACAGCTTGCTCCGTTGTCCTCCGTGAGCTCCAGGCCAGCAGCGGAAAGAACTCAGGAATGCTGTAGCCAGTGGAAAAGGCAGGAAAGTGCTGTTTCACTTGGATGTCGTGGGCAGGAGCAGGCAGGGTGGAGAAGTCCCAGGCTGTCTGGACAGGTTATTCCCTGGGATCTGAGGGCCTTAGTGGAGGAATCTGAATTCAAAACAAATGAATGACAAAGGGCGACTGAGGACAGCAGGAAGTGAATGCAGAGAAGGGCCATACTAGTGTCCCATGTGCCAGGGAGGAAGCAGCTTGTGGGTTAAAGCTGTCCTATCATCCTGCACTATTGCTCCGTTTTCTTTCTTTTCTTCCTCTTCTTCTTTGTATTTTCCCCTCTCCCTTAAAAAATGTTTTAGCAAGTGGCCAAAACTATAATTTTGACTACAACTCATAGGAAGGGAAGAATGGAGAGGGACAGGTAAGTGAAAGAGGAAGAATGAGAGATAGTAAAAGTCAGTCCTAAAACATGAAATGCATCCATGCTCCTATGCCCGAGTGCCTGCACACGCTGCCCTCAGCAGAAGGAATGAAAAGATGCCCCTGGGATTTCCTCCTAGTGTGAGATTCTTTGCTTACTGAGAAGAGATTCAGTAGCCTAGCGCTGTGTCAGCAAACAGAGAGCACTTGCTTGGGAGTCCTTCCTGCCTCTGTTCAACCATGGTGACACAGGACAGTAGGGTGTGGCGAAGCTGGCAGAGGCAGTAGGTTTGTTACATGCTAAAATCCCCAGGACATGTGCACAGAACAGTTCCCAAGGTCCTACAAGGGGACTTTTCTGGAGAACTCCAGCCGTTTTACAAGAGGATGACCTAGACCAGAGGTCAGCCTGAGGCAGTACATCCCAGCCCTGCCTCTCAGGACCCATAAGTAGAAGTTACCATGGGTTTCCATGAGACTTGGACAGACAAAAGGACCCAGATGCCAAGAGGAAGCTTGTCAGCTTCCCTCGCGACAGCCTGCCTTGCTTTCTCCAAGGAGTTCCTCTTTCTTTCTTTCTTTTTCCTTTCTTTCTTTCTTTCTTCCTTTCTTTTACCTTGGAATTTATTTAAACTAAGAGGAAAAAGTCATCATGTTTTCATGCAATACCTACTTGGTTCTTTAACAATTGTAACAAGTAGCAGAAAGAATTAACGAATGTTGCACTTGTGATCCATGCAAATACCAACATTTGGGGTTGGACATAATTAAAGAAATATCTCATTTTTTAAATACTGTGATAGCCAATACATAGAGGCATGCCATCGGTAGGCATAGGAATGAAGTTTAGAGAACAAGGAGCTCCTTTATCTTGCTTTTCCCTCTTTTACTCAGACCAAGCTCTCTCCGCAGAGCCATTATTTCTCTTATTCTTCACTTGGCTCTTTCAAAAAAACATTGCCTCTCTTTTTTGCTTGTTTTGTTCAGTTCTTTGTTCAAGACTAAAAGAACCTGGAATCTAACTCCAGAAGGAGAGGCAAGCAACGTGGAAACCAGCAACATTTATTTAGCAAGTTGCTTTCAGGAAGAGCTAATGGCAACAATGGAGGAGCTAAACCGCCCCAGGTGTGCACATACTCACCCTACACCTTTAGGACAGATGATCAGGATGTCAGCTTAGAGCAGCTTCAGTTGTCCAGGTCACACCTTCATCCAGGTAGAGTAAGCAGTGGAGAGAGCAGCTGGGAGGGAATTACCTGTGAGCCTCTTGCAGTGTTTCCAGCAGAGCAGAGCCAACCCAGCACGGCAGTGAGCGCTGTAATCCCAGCAGGATGACACCAAATTCAAGCCCAACCTGAGCAATTCCGCAACTGAGTGAGATCGTGTCAATAATAATAGTAATAATACTAATACTAATACTAACAATAATAATAATAAAACTAATAATAATAATAATAATAATAATAATAATAGTAATAGAAAAGGGCTGGACACAAAGTTCACTGGGAAGGCTCTGTGTTCGAACCCCACTACTGAAGAAAAAGAAAAAAAATAAGGAATAGATAATTGTCCACAATATACTAGAACTTTGTGGTATATCCTATCCTCGAACTGTTAGAAGTGCTGGTAACGTATTTGCCATTCCAGTATTTATGTTATGTTTTATTCTTAGTAATTCTTTACTACCTAGGAAACTTTTTCTTAGTTGATGTCTTTGCATATATTCACCTATTCAGATACTATGTGAGTACTCTGAATTGATTAAGGATTGGTACATATGATACACAACGTTCTAGCCTCTAAGTTGGAGTTGGACTCCTGATTTGATTTGACTTTTGGAATATTGTTTTGAAATATTTAATTTAATTTTAATTAACGACTATTTAATCAATTTTCTAAATATTGTTTGTACTTTTTCTTCTATGATTCATACTATATCTCTGACTTACAATCTACTTATAAGACATGGTATGATATTTTCTTCCTAGTACTAGAAACTTAAAATATATGTGTATATATATATATATATATATATATATATATATATATACACACACACATAAGAGAGTTAGGATAGATATACAGCTCCTTCGTCTTAGTTCATTGAGAATAAAAGTTTGTGCTAATATTATTTAGATAAGATATCAAGTCTGCATCTTATTCTCTGAATAGCTACTATGGAGACAACAAATGAGTGATATTAATTATTATAACCATCCTACTAACTTGTTTTGAAGCTGTTTCTTTGCTATTTTATCTTTTTTTTCTCATTAAAATGAAGTTTTAAACTAAGGAATAGAATCAGTGAAAAATGTGAGCAGGAAAGGCCCTGGCTTTTCCAAGGGCTCAGTCACCTCAGTCCAACTCTGTATTTTATAATTACCAATGAGAAGAGTAAAGGTAACCTCATCGGCCCTTGTCCTCTGGAAGTGTACCCCAAAATAAGGCAGTGGATATAATAGTGACTGAGTCCCTCCATCTACATCTCCGCCTACAGGGCTGAGGAGGCACTCCTCAGAGAAGGCTTTGGTATAACAGCTGACTTTGTCGCTGGCTGTTATGGCTTGTATCTAGGTGCCCCCGCAAAACCTCACACAGTCATAGGCAGGGTTTTGGGGAGGTAGGCGAATCTAGAGTGTGTGATGCTAGGATTAGCATAGCTAGGTGGGGATGGTGGGCTGGCACCACACACAGGGCTCATAGTCTGGATGGGACAAAAGCGAAAGCAAGTCTTGCTATTTTGCTGCTTTGCTGCCTTGTCTCACCCTGCTTCGCCATGACCTGTTGCTCCTCTGCTGTGCCACCCTGTCGTGCCTGCCTGCCAGGAACCAGCAGATTATGGACTGAAACTTGTGAGCCAAAGTTTCTTTCTTTAACTTATGCTGTGGGTATTTTGTCTGAGCAATGAGAACAGTAACTCAGACATCAGCCAAGGCAGGCATAAAGCTCTATGGGGCCCATTGTACCAGTATCATAAATTAAAGCAAAAATAAATAAATAAATAAATAAAAGAATCTAGAAGGAGAAATCAAAGCAAAATGCAAAATGGACAGGGGCAGTGTCAATATAGAAATGGGCACAGAAGACTCAGAAAGGCAGAGCAGCTGAGGTCCCATGGGGAAATTATTCTGGGCTCCTCAACGGTGCTCTGTGCATGGTGGCTGCCTGCACACTTACCCGCAATCCCAAGGAGCTCTGCCTCAAACAGTGGCCAGCCCGTGCAGACATAGACACATCAGGGCTCAGGAAACACATCTATGCACATTTTCTTTTACTGGTGAAGGATACCCAGATCAGTACCGGCACTACCTAAGTCAGGCAAGCACTTATTCCACTGAGCTATCTCCCCATCCCCCTGTATTACCTAAGGATAAGAGAGGGAGGACCAGCCATGGCTCACATCCTAAAGTGCCCTGTACTGCTCTGCAGAGACACGCCTTCTGGAAGCCAAGGTACCCACTGTTTTGAACAAAGCTGGTTGTCACCCCTTAGGTAAAAAGCCACCAAGGCCTTCCATGAGTAAAATCAGGGCTTTCTACATGCACCATGCTTTACTGTGTGCATAACTTTTAGGTCTGTTATCTCATCAGATGCTCGTGGCAACCCTACAGAGCAAACAGAGTGGATATTATCATTCCTGTGCAAAAAGAAAACTGAGGCTCTAATGATGTAATGACATACTCAAGAGTCAGACCAAGGACTCTAGCTTCAAAATTAAAGAAAAGCAGCATTTCAAAACAGAGTAGGAGGAGGTATAACCAAGCCTCTTCACTTCATGGAATTTGCTTTCATTCATGCCACAATGTTAGAAGCTCCAGGGAGAGAACTGTGTGCTCGTTCCACTGTAAGAGGCTTCACATCTTCACAAATCATTAGCCTCTTCTTGCTCCCTCTGCATGTACACTACTCCCAACTCCCTGGGAATCATATGGGTGGAAATGTTAACAACAATCCCAGCTTCCCTGGGGTGCCAATTAGTCCTTAATATATTGAACACCCACACAGTCCTCACCAAGCCTGCAGGCTTTATGGCCACAGAGAAAATGCTGTCTTTATACTCAAGGAATGTACAGTTTTAAGAAGAAAGAGATCGGGCCCGGCTGGATGGCTCAGTGGTCTAAAGTGCCTGCTTGGGAAAGCTTGGGCGGCTTCAGGGACTGCAGTTCGATCCCTGGCACCACATGCTGCGCCAGTCCTGTCCTGGGGGTGGGCTGAGCTGGCCATAAAAATAAGTGAATAAGCAAATAAAGGTTCTGAAACAAAAATAAATAAATAAATAAAATTTAAAATTCTTAAAAAAAAAAAAAAAAAAAAAAGAAGAAAGAGATGATGATATACTCCAAATTACATAAGGTATAAAATGCTCCACAAACTGCCAATACATGAAATTTAAATATAGGTGAACAATGTCTCAGTGTGGGGGAAAATCATTACAGTTGGTCATACCTCTACATCTAATGGGAATGGCTTGAACCAGCATATTCGCCTTGCTTACTGCCATCAGCAAATCAAATATATTTTTAAGTGGATGCTGTCATTTGCATGGTATCTTAGTTACTCTTCTCTCATTGCTGGGACAAATACCCAACATCCAAAATGAGGAAAAGTTCATTTAGCTCTCAGTTGTTGGAGGTTTCAGTCCACACTTAGCTGGCTCCAAGGCAGAGGGGCACATGACATAGAGCAGCCACTCATGTGATGGCAAAGAGCAAAAAGCAAAGGGAGGGGCAGTAGCTCCGGCATCTAGCAAGCCTTGCTCCCCTCCTTACATTGCAACTCAGATTACCTGCCCCAGGGAGGTGCAGCACCCACACACATAATAATCACACACAAACTCCAGAAGCTGCCCTATGATTACATGAAGCTTTGGAGGGACAGCTAGACACAAAACATAGCACATGCAGGAAAACATACTGCATAATTCCTTTTCAGTTTTTTAATTTCTTTTATATAAATTATGATTACAAATAGTAATAGTTTCTATTGATTAAATGTTTATTTGGGCAGGCAAGGTAGCTCAGTGGACTAAGGGCCTGCTTAGGCAAGCCCAGGGAGCAGGATTCGATTCTGGCTATGTCCCTGGGCACACTCAGCCAGCCACTGAGTCCAGCGGTGGCGGTGCACACCTATAATCCCAGCACTCGGGAGGCTGAAAACAGGAGAATCACTATGAGTCCAAGCTATATAGCAAGACCCTGTACCAAATACATAAAAAATAAAATAAATGTTTACTTTATGACTGGTACTCTTTTTTTTTTCAATTCTTTTATTGTTTAAATTTTTTTTTTGTATTCCAATAAAACTTTATTTGAAAATACAGATGCGAGGCTCAGAAGGGCCCAGAAGCCACTCTTTACCAATTGACTGGTACTCTTAAATGCTTCATATTTATTATCCCATTTGCTTCCCTCCAAGACTCTATGCAGTAGCTTTATTATCTTCATTCTTCAAGTATAGAAATTGAGGATTACATGTTCAATATGCTTGTCCACAGTCATTCAGCTTAGAAGTGGGAAAAGCGAAATGTAAACCAAGATCCGCCAATGAGCAGTGCTTCCACCATCACTGGCAAACAGGCCTGTGCCTGATGCACAGTGTACCCCAGTCCCAGCAAGGATGCACCAGCCATCACTTTAAGCCAGTTTGCCATTATACTTCCTATAAAAGCTGGCAGACTCAGGGAGGAAGTGCCAACCTGGCCAGGAAATTCAGGGACACCAATGCTTCCCCCACAAAGTAACTGAGTGAGAGACAATCACAGAAGGCCATTGCAGAGAGGGATGGCCCAGACTTATACCCTCTCAAGAAGTGTAGGCTCAGGCTAGGAAGGGTTCAGGTCCTGCCCTCTGTGAGGACCAATTGGACCTCACATGTGTCAACACTAAGTGCAGCAGTCCCCCTGAACCCCTGCCCATGGTCTACATCTAGCAGAGACCAGAGGGATGAGCACCTGTCCCACCCATCACCAAGATCAAGGGCTTCCCTTGGCTTAGATGGTGACCACAGACTTCAGGGAGGGAACCTCAAAAATTCATCAGCTCTATGGCTAACCAAAGAAAACCATGATGGGGTAGATCCAAAGGCAACAGAGCTTAGAAAGAAGCCATGTGTTCAAAAGCAGGAATCTTTTTCTTAGATTATATTTTCTTTTAAAATTCTCTACTTTTTATTATTTCTGTTATTCTTTCATTGAATTTTTGAGAGGTTGAAGATTCTCCCTCCCTTTTTTACCTTTTTTTTTCTTTTAGTTTTCTTTCTCTTTCTTTTTTCAACTTTTTCTTTTTCTATTCCCTGTATTTATATTCTTTTTTTCCTTTGTTCATTTATTCTTTGCTACAACTATTCTCTGACACCATTAATTTTCTTTTACTTCAATAGGACTCCTGTTTGACTTTTCTCTCCTCCTTCTCATATCTCATTGATTATGTTTTCAAACTTTGCTTTTTTCATTCTTCCATTCCCTACCTTCTCTACCTTTACTAGTACAACTACTAAGTAGTACATCATTAATCTTTATGGTTTGTCAAAATTCAATTTGTCTCTGACAGTGTCCTTGATGCAGATTTTATTGTGATAGCCAAAGTGACAGAGCTATTGCTATTTTTGTAGGGCACCAATATCTGGATTTCCTTGGGGTTGTTAATGACATCATAGCCTATTCCTATAGAACTAGATACTGAGCCACACACAATAGAACCTCCCATCCAAGTAAAAAGAGATAGTTGGATCCCAAATATCAAACTGGATATATTTGATATATTGATATTTAATGCAATCCCAACCCAATCCTAATCAAAACAGCAACAACATTTTTTTACAGAACTGAAGAAAACAATCTCAAATTCAACTGGAACCAGAAGAAACCCAGAATAGCAATAGCAGCCCTGAGTAGCAAGAATAAAGCAGAAGGCATTACAGTCTCAGACTTGAAGCTACATTACAAAGCTACAGTGATAAAAATAGCATGGTGTTGGTGCAAAAACAGACATGAGGATCGGTGAAATAAAATAAAGGATGCAAGAACAACTCCAAGCACATCCCAATATTCAGTCTCTGACAAAGGGGCCAAAACATAAACTGGAGGAGCAATGACCTCTTTAACATGTTTCTGCTGCCTTAAGCCCCCAGAAGTAATGTATGACCGTCTCATCAGGTAGCCACTAATGGTAGGAAGAGATCTAATCATTTCATTGGTCTTTTCAGTAATAAAATTACTAAAAAGCCACCCAATGGACAGTCATGCATGTATCACTGGTAGTTCAAGCCACCCACCAGTGAGATATATGAATTATGACTCATCATGAATATATTAATAAGTGGTATTGGGAAAAGTGTCTCTCTACATGCAGAAGATCGACTGTAGGCCCATATTTCTCACCATGTACTAAACTAAAAATAAAATGGATCAAAGAACTACATGCTAAAACTAAAACATTAAACCTACTGGAAGAAAACATAGGGAAAATTCTTGAATTTACAGGTGTAGGCGAGGACTTTCTGAACAGAACTCCAGCTGCACACTAAACAATACCAAGAATCCACAAATGAGATCGTATCAAATTCAAAAACGTCTGCATAGCAGAAGAAATCACCAACAGAATGAAGACAACTTGCAGAATAGAAACAAAATTGTC